>PVKV010027984.1:0-25643 GCA_004027835.1 Alouatta palliata | reverse complement strand
CTGTACCCACTCACCTCCTCCTGCATCCACTCACCTCCTCCTGTACCACCTCCTGCTCCTGTACCCATTCACCTCCTCCTTTACACCCTCACCTCCTCCTGCAGCTCACTTCCTCTTGGACCCCCGCTTCTTCCTCCCTATGACATCTGTAGCATCTCAAGTCTGCTGACTCAGCCTCAGTCCTCCTCTGCTCACTTCTCTCCTCCTCCTACCTCTGCAGGCGTCTGACTCTCATCTTCCTGTGAACTCTGAGGGAGGGAGGGACTAAGAAATGAGTCTGTCTATCCCTTGCATCCATGGGCGCCTAGGCTGCCTCTGCGAGCTGCATCTGGCTGAGCAGATATCCCACCTGTGTGTAGGGGGCTGAGTCTTGCTGCCCACGAGCCAGACAGTCCAAAATCGCCCCTGGGCCCCTAGGCCTTAGAGCCGCAGCAATATGTGCATTTTTGGTATCGAGATGACAGTGCTCCCCAAGCCCCTGACCCCATTAGGAGCTACACTTTCGTGAGTTTATGGGACAGGCTCCAACGATAAGTTGGACCCAACTCTAGCCTAGCTGGGTGGATCTGATTGTGTGCTGAGAAAATCCCTGGGCGGCCTCCCAGGTGGTTCTGCTTCCTGCTACCTGACCCTGAAACCTGGTCTCATTGCCAAGGTCGTCTTCCTGGAAAGGCGCGTACTGGAGCTGGAAAAGGACACGGCTGCCACCGGCGAGCAGCACAGCCGCCTGAGGCAGGAGAACCTGCAGCTGGTGCACAGGTGAGCCTGGACCAGGAGACCCGGGCCTCTGCGTGGTGCCTCCTGTGCCCACCTGTCAGCCCCCATTTACTTCTCTACCTCACACAGCAGGGGCTTGGCCACCTGTCCATCCCAGTGTGGGAGCCGGCTGAGAGGGTGGTGCCAGGTGGTCACCTGAGGCTACCCAGTGGGCTGTAGGCAGGCTACCCAAGGCTCTGACTGGTGCTTTCGAGGGGAGGTGTCCATGGAACACTAGGCACACACAGGGCCCCAGAGGAGAAGGCCAGAGGAAGCCACTGCCTCCCTCTGGGGAGCCGCTGAGACCTGGCCCCCACAGGAGGAACTGACTGAATGCACGCAGGTACGGTGCGCAGCCTCACCAGCAGGCCGGGAGTGCAGGTCTCCCACTAGGCTGGTCCACGTGGGGTTTGCCTGTCCGGGAAGAATGCAGGTGAGAAAACTTGCTCAGCAGCAGAAAGCAAAATGAGCATAGACTGCTGAATACCTGACACAATGTGCAGTCTAATCGCGGGTGGGCAGGAGTGCTAGGGAGGAAGTGAAGTGTGACGGCTGTGTTCGCAGAGGGGAGTGGGAGCTGTTTACCCCGCTCCTGTTTGCAGACTTTTCTTAGAATACCGTGTAATTCTCAACGTTTTTCAAACCAGGCACGCCATGTTGTCTCGTAACCGATTGGCAGTACTGTTTCTCGTGCAGAGTAAGATGAGCTTGTCTCAAGAGTCAGCCACCCAGACTGTGGCACGTGGAGCTGGGCACTGTGGGGGCACAAGCAGCCTCTTGGGGGCAGAGGAGGCAGCCGGGAGGCCTGAGAGGCACCTGTGGAATCTCCAGAAGAGGTTCTTCCTGTGAGCCTCTGTCCCTGCCCAGCCACCTGGGCACATCCTGGTCCTGGACATATTCTCAGCTCAGCCTCAGTGTCTTCATCACCACTGAGCAGGTAGATTCAGGGCTGTGAGCAGCCTGGACACAGGCCTGCACGCACGTGTGCTGGCAGCAGGGCATTTGCAGTCAGCACCCCCAAAGCCCCCAGCCCTCACCTGCATGGTACTAACATTCCTGACCCATCCTTCAGCTTCAGATCAGTCTGCCCTGTGAATGCTGAGAACTGGAATGCCTCATGGGATTGTGGCATAACTTACATATTACTTTAATTTTAACCAAGAAAAGCATGTTCTCTTGTGAAGTGTAGACCCTGGGCTCGGCGGCTGCCTTTTCTCCAGGATTCTCAGCAGAGGAGGGCCTGCGGCCAGCACCTGCTACAGAGTGGGGAGAAAGACCAGGCACGCTGGAAGAGGCTGAGCTCCAGTAGTGTGTTACATAGATGCCCCCACCTCCAAAGACCACTGTCTCCTTCTTGCCAAGGAGAATCCAGAGGGGCCACCAGATGTGCTTGTTTTAAGAGAGAGGGTCTCACTCTGTTGCTCAGGAAGAGTGCTGACTACAGCCTCTACCTCCCAGGCTCAAGCAACCCACCTGCCTCAGCCTTCCATGTAGCTGGGACTTCGGGTATGCACCACCACACCCAGCTGTTTTATTTTATTTTATTTGAGATGGAGTCTTGCTCCGTCGCCCAGGCTTGAGTGCAGTGGCGTGATCTCGGCTCACTGCAACCTCCGCCTCCCAGTTTCCAGCGATTCTTCTGCCTCAGCCTCATGAGTAGCTGGGACAACAGGTGTAAGCCACCATGCCCGGCTAATTTTTGTGTTTTTAGTAGAGACGGGGTTTCACCATATTGGCCAGGCCTGTCTCGAACTCCTGACCTCGTGATCCACCCACCTCAGCCTCCCAAAGTGCTGGGATTACAGGCGTGAGTCACCACTGTGCTTGGCCTAATTTTTAAATTTTTTGTAGAGATGAGGTCTCACCATGTTCCCCATTCTGGTCTCAAATGCCTGGCCTCAAGTGATCCTCCCACCTTTGTCCCCCAAAGTGCTGAGATCAGAGGCATGAGCCACTGTGTCCTGCCTATATGCCCTTCTCAAACTGACTGTCAAGGTTTCATTTGAGTCTGGAGTACATTCGCCAGTTTTCCGTGTGTGTGTGGTGTGAAGTCCACACTCCTGCCTTGCTCCGCCCACTGCTCGTCCACGTCCGCAGCCACAGCCACAGCCCTGGCACGTTCAGTTCCTGTGGCTGTTCCCTGTGGTGCTCACCTGTGCTGTCCTAAACAGCACGTTTTCCCATTTTCAGTGTCATCTGACATTGCTACTGAAGAGCTTTCTACTCGCTAGTCCTGCTGCACAGCCGTCATCCTAGGAATTCCAAGTGCTTTCTCCTGTGTTTGATTCTGTATTTTCTGAGTTGCACGTTTTCCTGTGCTTTGCCGACTCCTTTTCTGAGGACATCACTGATAGTTGCCTGGAAAAGGGAGCCCAGGAGCCATATGCTCTGAGAATTGCTTGTCTGGAAGCGCTTACTCCTCCCACCCCGTTCCAATCCATAGTGTAGCTGGGCGTAAAATTCTAGGTCAGAAATAGGATTCCCTGAGAATTTGAAGACCTCTGACACCATGCCTGGTGCTGCTGAGTCTTGCTTTTCTCCGTGACTTCTGTTTCCCACCCTAGATACTTGGGTGAGGATCTCGTATTATTTGCAGTGCTGTGCACCTGGTGTTTAGCTTTTTTTTTTTTTTTTTTTGAGACGGAATCTTGCTGTGTTGCCCAAGCTGTTGTGCAATGGCACAGTCTCTGCTCACTGCAACCTTTGCCTCCCTGGTTCAAGCGATTCTCCTGCCTCAGCCTCTCAAGTAGCTGGGATTACAGGCGCGTGCTACCACACTGGCTAATTTTTGTAATTTTTGTAGAGACGGGGTTTCACCATGTTGTCTAGGCTGATCTTGAACTCCTGACCTCAAGTGATCCTCCCACCGCGGCCTCCCAAAGTGCTGGGACTATAGGCCACTACACCAGGCCTAGGTTTTCAGCCTTTAAATCTGGAAAATGCACCCTTCTGCTTTGGGAAGACTTCTAAAGTTATTTCACGTGCGGTCTCTCCCTCTCTCATCTGTCTGACCTGCTGCTAGTCACAGAGTGGCCCTTCTGGTTATTTCTTCTTTTTTAAATTTCCCTCATCTCTAACTTGGTCTTTCTTTTCTTTTTTCTATGTAATGTAAAATCCCCAGTTTTTTCCTTCAATTCTTTTTTTTTTTTTTTTTTTTGAGATGGAGTTTCACTCTTGTTGCCCAGGCGGGAGTACAATGATGGGATCTTGGCTCACCGCAACCTCCGCCTCCTGGGTTCAAGCGATTCTCCTGCCTCAGCCTCCCAAGTAGCTGGGATTATAGGCATGTGCTACCACACACACAGCTAATTTTGTATTTTTAGTAGAGACAGGGTTTCTCTATGAGGTCTCAATCTCTGGACCTCAGGTGATCCCCCATACCTCAGCCTCCCAAAGTGCTGGGATTACAGGCATGAGCTGCTGCTCCTGGCTCTCCTTCAACTCTTGATCCGATTGTTTTTTCTTTCTTTTTTTTTTTTTTTTTTTTTTGAGACATAGGCTCACTCTGTTGTGAGTCTGGAGTTCAGTGACATGACGTCAGCTCACTGCAACCTCTGCCTCCCGGGTTCAAGTGATTCTTGTACCTCAGCCTCCCGAATAGCTGGGACTGCAGGCATCCGCCACCACACCTGGCTAATTTTTATATTTTTAGTAGAGACGGGGTTTCACCATATTGGCCAGGCTTGTCTCAAACTCCTGGTCTCAGGTGATTCACCCACCTCAGCCACCCAAAGTGCTGGGATTGCAGGTGTGAGCCTGGCATCTTAATCGGATTTTTAGATTGTTCTCCCCAGGCTTTCAATTCCTGGGAGCTCTTCCTTATTTGTCTCTTGTGCAGCAGGCTGCCCTGACACCGCAGCTGTGGCTCTCAGCTCGCGGAGAGTGCTGGCCTGTGCTGGCTTTGGGGCCTTTCCTTGCTGTCTCCCATGTGATGTGTGTCTCCCTGGGGTACTTGCCTGGTGTTTGCTTTGGCCAGTTCTTGTTGAAAGCTTTCCTGTTGTGTCTGGTGATCTGTGGCCATCTGTTTGCTGGTGTGTATGAGGCACCACAGGGTAAGAGGGGGTCTGTGTGAGGCAGGTCCTGAGGGCATGGGCTGTGCTGTGTCAGTGGGTGGGGCCTGTGTCCTTCTCTTTGGGACAGTTCAGTCCTGTCTCCTGTGGATGGTTGTGATGATCTAGGGAAGGCCAGGGTTTTCCGGCCCTGTGGGAATGTTCCCTTTTCCCTGTGGTCTAGCCAACACCTGCCCTGCCTCTGCTCTGAGGTGGCCTGGATGGGACTAGTCTCTGTACCCACTTCCCCAGCTTGTAGGAGACGGGGAGCAGAGTGGGCCCCCCTCCAGTTGTGGTGCCTTTGGGGCCTGGATGTGCCCAGCAGCCACAGCCAGACTCAGCCTGTCTCCGATGTGGACCCAGCAACTCAGGAAGCCTCCTGAACACCATTGAGATGTGTTATGAGCTGAGTTTTCTGCAGCTGAAGCCCAGACATCTCCAGCACACTCCGTTCCTGAATGGTCAATTGCCATGGGCCATGTATTTGATCAGACACTCACTTCCTGGAAATGCTATGGCCCTTGGGCCATGTGCCTTCATGCTCCCTGCTGAGGCCTCCTGCGTCTGGGCTCAGAGCACACTCATTGTATGTAGTGGCTGCAGGTGGAGTAGCTGCTAGCTTCAATACAGAGTGCCCCAGAGGCAGGCAGTTGGTGGGCTCAGGCCCTGTGGGTGCTGTGGTCCACAGGCTACAAGCCGGCCGTGTCTATGGGTATCAGCCGGACACTGCTCCAGCCATCCCAGGTGCCTTTAGTTTGGGAGGAGAGGCCATCTGGGGTGTGGTCCCTGCTTCAGAACTGCCTTGACCAGAGTTTGGGAATGCCCTTCCCATCCCCCCTTCCAGGCCGGGGCAGGTTCTCTGGAGGTCCTGATACAGATTCTGGGCAGGGTTGGAGCCACTGCACACCCTGCCTGGAGACAGCTCAACTCCTGCCTTTGTCTTTCAAGAGCAAATGCCCTGGAGGAGCAGCTGAAGGAACAGGAGCTGAGAGCCTGCGAGATGGTCCTGGAAGAGACCCGGAGGCAGAAGGAGCTCCTATGTAAGATGGAGAGGGAGAAGAGCATCGAGATCGAGAACCTGCAGGCCAGGTAGGCAAGGTAGCCTGCCCACCCCAGAAAACTGCAGTGGCTAGGAATAACCCTAATGTTAGAAAAAGGGAAAGAGGTATGTGGAGAAAACCTTAAAACTCTCCCAAAAGCCCCAACAGATCAGTTCAAAGACTGACCCTATGTGGGTGTCAATTTCTCTAAATCTACATTGAATCAATGTAGTCAGTCTTTTTAAAATACCAATCTTTTTTTTTTTTTTTGAGACAGAGTCTCACTCCGTCATCAGGCACCGGGCTGGAGTGCAGTGGTGGGACCTCGGCTCACTGCAACCTTCGCCTCCCAGGTTCAAGCAATTCTACTGCCTCAGCCTCCTGAATTGCTGGGACTACAGGCGCGTGCCACCACGCCCAGCTAGTTTTTTGGTATTTTTAGTAGAGACGGGGTTTCACCATGTTGGCCAGGATGGTCTCTATCTCTTGACCTTGTGATCCACCCGCCTCGGCTTCCCAAAGTGCTGGGATTACAGGCATGAGCCACTGCACCCGGCCAGTACCAATCTTTTTTTAAGGGAACTTGATAAAATTACTTTTACATTCATCTGGAGACACAGCCTTGGATGAGTCAGAAAAAGTATGAACACAGAGAGGAAGGGGATTAACGATACTATATTAAAATATATTATAAAGGAGGCTGGGTGTGGTGGTTCACAATTTTAATCCCAGCACTTTGGGAGGCTGAGGCAGCCTGATCACTTGAGGTCAGGAGTTCAAGACCATCCTGGCCAACATGGTGAAACCTTGTATCTACTAAAAATAAAAATTAAGGCTGGTCGAGGTGGCTCACGCCTACAATCCCAGCACTTTGGGAGGTCGAGGCGGGTGGATCACAAGGTCAAGAGATGGGGACCATCCTGGCCAACATGGTGAAACCCCATCTCTACTAAAAATAAAAAAATTAGCTGGGCGTGACGGCGCACAGCTGTAGTCCCAGCTACTCGAGGGGCTGAGGCAGGAGCATCGTTTGAACCCGGAAGGCGGAGATAGCAGAGAGCCAAGATCACGTCACTACACTCCAGCCTGGTGACTGAGCGAGATGCCATCTAAAAAATAATATTAATAAAAATAAAAAAATTTTTTAAAATACAATTAGCTGGGCAAGGTGGCACGTGCCTATAATCTTAGCTACTCAGAAGGCTGAGGCATGAGAGTTGCTTAAACCCAGAGGCAGAAGTTGCAGTGTGCTGAGATCGCGCCACTGTACTCTAGCCTAGATGACAGAGCGAGATTCCATCTCCAAAAAAAAATTTAATTAATTTAAATATATATATATATATATATATATAATAAAGGTAAAAAAAATTATTATTTTTTGAGTTGAAGTCTTGCTCTGTCACCCACGCTGGAATGCAGTGGTACAATCTCAGCTCATTACAACTTCTGTCTCCCGGGTTCAACCTGTTCGCCTGCTTGAAACTGGGACTATAGGTGCGTGCCACTGCACCCAGCTATTTTTTGTATTTTTAGCAGAGATGGGGTTTCACCATGTTGGCCAGGCTGGTCTCCAACTGCTGACCTCGTGATCCACCCACCTTGGCCTCCCAAAGTGCTGAGATTACAGGCATGAGCCACCGTGCCCAGCCAAAAATTATTATAATTATTTTTGAGACAGAGTCTTGTTCTGTCAACAGGCACCAGGCTGGAGTGCAGTGGCGCAATCTCGGCTCACTGCAACCTCCGCCTCCCGGGTTCAAGCAGTTCTCCTCCCTCAGCCTCCCGAGTAGCTGGGACTACAGGCATGTGCCACCACGCCCAGCTGATTTTTGTATTTTTAGTAGAGACGGGGTTGCACCATGTTGGTCAGGATGGTCTCAATCTCTTGACCTCATGATCCGCCCGCCTCGGCCTCCCAAAGTGCTGGGATTACAGACATGAGCCACTGTGCCCGGCCAAAAATTATTACTTTTAATAGAGATGGGGGGGTCTTGCTGTGTTGGCCAGGCTGGTCTTGAACTTGTGTGCTCAAGCAGTCTTCCCACCTCGGCCTCCCGAAGTGCTGGGATTACAGGCATGAGCCAGTGTGCCTGGCCAAGGCACTAAATTAAAGTAGCACAGTACTCCTTCAGGGTGCCTCCAGTAGTCCACATCTAGGACCTGATGCTGTGGATACCTGGTGTGTGTTTACAAATAAACTTGCGGCCGGGTGCGGTGGCTCACGCCTATAATCCAAGCTCTTTGGAGGCCAAGGTGGGCAGATCACCTGAGGTCGGGAGTTCAAGACCAGCCTGACCAACATGGTGAAACCCCATCTTTAAAAAAAAAGAAGAAGAAGAAAAAAACAAAAACAAATAAACTTGCAAGGGATGGTTCTTCATTTTCTATAAAAGTAAAAAGTATCAGATAACTTAAAGTGTCTGTAATCAGAGGAATCTGGAGTTCTCTATCCTGAGCACGATGTCTCACTCCTAAGGGCTCCTTCTTGTGTGTCTGGGTAGTGAGAGTGGAGGAAGCTGTTTTATACAGTTGTTTGTTTGTTTTGAGATAGGATCCTGCTCTGTGCCCCCGGCTGGAGTGCAGTGTCCCTGTCATGGCTCACTGCGGCCTTGAACTCCTGCGCTCTAGCGATCCTCCTGCCTCAGCCTCCTGAGTTGTTGGCTACAAGTGTGCTCTGTGATACCTGGCTAACTTTTAATTTTTGGTAGAGATGAGGTCTTGCTGTGTTGCCCAGGCTGGAACTCTTGAACTCTTAGCGGAAAGCGATTCTCCCACCTCGGCCTCTTCTTGTTGTTGCTCTTGTTTTCCTCTTCATCCTCTCAGCCTCTTAAAGTGCTGGGATTATGGGCATCAGCCGCCTCACACGGCTTTTTTAAACTGAGAGTGTGCTACTTTTAGATTTCGAAATACAGTAGCTTTAAATATTCATGAAAGAGGATTTCAGGTTCTTTTGCTTGTGTTCCTTCCAGCTCTTAAAGCTAAGAAGTTCATATTTGCCTTACCTAAGAAGAGCTTGTAGGCATTTTCAAAAGTGGGTAGCAGGAAGGGGCCTGTACTCAGAGAGCTGTGTGGAGTCCCCTCTGTGCCTGCCATTGCAGTGGGGCACCATCTTCTGGGGAGCAAGGTCAGCGCAGCTAGGAAAAAGTGTTCTGCCCTGGCCTTGGCACAGTGCAGTCGAGTGGGCTCAAAATTGGGGTATGTTTCTCGTCCGTGAGCACCAGGGGGTACCTCCCCTGGGACCTTTCAGCTGGGGCTGAGGTTGGGGCACAGCCTTGTGGACAAGCTGCCCACTCTGTCTGCTCTGGTGTGGAGGGGCACAAGAGAGGGGTCCCACGAGGCCCTCAGGGAGCAAGCAGTGCTGCGTGTCGCTGCCTCTGTGAACAAAGCCGGCTGCCTGCCCGATGCCCTTGGGGTCAGTGCCACCACATTCTGGACCTTGTCAGCCTCCTGCAGCTTCGTGGGGTAGCCACCAGGAACCTTGTGGTTCTCAGGGCAGCTCAGGCCCTCAGAGGCCCCTGCAGCCCCAGGTCAGCAATCTGCAGTCAGCCCAGCACAGGGACCTCTGGCGTCTTGGGGACTCTCCACAGCTTAGCCTCTGCCCATCTGGTGTATAGGAAGACTCTGGTCAGTGCAATGACACTGTCTCAGTCCAGGGTCCTTCAGGAGCAGAGGATCTGGAGGCAGGACCCCCAGCACCTACCTCTGAACCCCCTAGGAGCAGCAGGGGTGGCTTTCTGTGCAATTGCAGTGCCCAGAAAACAGCTGGATTTTGGGAGTGAGGCCTCAGTAGAGGCAAGAGTTAAAGCTGAAAGGGCATAAAGAAGATGGAGGGGTCTCGGGGGCCGGAACTTTGGACATCCTTGTGGAGGGATGGGGAAGGAAAACTATGTCATCAGCAGGATGGGGCTGTGTGAAAGTCACAGGCAGAGATCTGAATCTCAGGACACCGGGCCCAGGAGAGGTTCTAGGAAAGGCCAGGTACCTCTGGGAGTGGGGCCCCCAGAAAGTATGGGAGCCCCTAGCAGGCTACAGAGAGCTGGAGTGAAGGCAGGTGGTGCCACCGTGGCAGCTAACACGGAGCCCGGGGCTTGATGTGCAGCTTATGGCAATGCTCTGGCATTGGGGGCCGTGACCCATCATCAGAGACAGTGAACTGGGTGAACGTGGCCCTTATGTGCCCTGCTGTATCCCCAGCGTTGGGGGATGTGGCCCATCATCACGGACAGAGTGAACTGGGTGAACATGGCCCCGGTGTGCCCTGCTGGGCCCCCGGCGTTGGGAGACGTGGCCCATCATCACAGACACAGAGTGACCTGCGTGAGCATGGCCCTGGTGTGCCCTGCTGTACCCCTGGTGTTGGGGGACGTGCCCTGTCAGACACAGAGTGAACTGGGTGAACGTGGCCTTGGTGTGTGGTGCTTTCTAGCAGCGTGTGAGCCAAGGAAGCCCAAAGAAGCCTTCATTCGTGCCACATAGCACAGCTCGTCCTTCCGGAAAACAGGCAGACTCCCCCGAGCCTGATAATGAAAGCAGAGAAGGCAGAAAGACTGACCCCAGCGCTGGGCAGACCTGAGTGTGTGTGATGGATGGAGAGAGGCTGGGACGAGGAGGAAAGAAAGGGGTCAGGCCTCCAGAAGGCAAAGCTGCTGTGTGTGACACTGTGCCAGCTGTTTATTTTCTTCTCTTTGTTTATCTGTAGTTTTGAAATTCAATAGAATTAAAACACAATTTTCTTTCATAAATACGAACAAAAAATGCAAGTGTTACTTTGGAAGGAGAAAATAGCTGTAGGTAGAGCCATGTGGACTCTAGCGCTAGAGGTGGAGAATGGAACTTAGTATGTTGCACTCAGCAGAACAACAGGAAAGGCAGATGGCAAAGGTGTAGCCCAGAAAGCACAGCTGCACACACTCCAAAAGCATACAACACCCCGCACCAGCAGCCACACAACCCAGAAGTACCGGGGTTTGCGTCTTGGAACATAAAGGCTCAGCAGTGGGCAGCACCGGGAACCGTGGAAGCTGGGTGAAGGCGAGGCTCACCAACAGGGTCCCCGCCCACAGAGCTGGGTCACACTCGTCCCCACCCTGAAAGAGGAGTCTGGACCTCAGGGTACCAGCACACACCAGAGTGGCACCACGGAGCCACCGTGTCCTCCTGAGCAACACCTGTGACCAAGGGTCTGATGAGCCCCAGATGAGTCCTGGGTGCTCCTGTCTCAGGCACCCCGTGGCCTTCCCGGCGGTGCAGAGGCTGGCAGTGCTCTTGGGAAGGGTTGCATCTGCTTTGCTCCTCGTCTCAATCATCAGGCAAGAGCAGGTCCCCTCCTGTGTTGAGGACATCTGAAGCCCTTCCCGACCAGCCCTATGCTGCCCCTGAGTTTCCATCTATCACCAAATTCTGGGTGTGGGTAGAGGCTGGGTTGAATTAGGAGGGACGGCAGGGTGACAGGATGGTGAGGACAGCTGGATTATGGAGAAGATCCATGGCTCCTTGGAGAAATGGCCAGTTCTGAGGCTGGGACAGGGAAAATGCAGGCTGAGCCTGCAGCAAGTTACAGTACCTGAAAATGAGGAGGTGCTTACACTAAAAACCCCCACGAGCACAGACACTGAGGGTATGTCAGAGGGACGGGCCAGTAGAAGGAGCTGCCAGATGCTAAAGCTGGGACAGTTTAAACAACAAACTGGTAGTGATAGCATTGGATTACAATCCAAAACATAAAGTGTGTGAGTCCACAGTGACACAAATAAATGATTATTAATAAACAGAGAAGAAGGCTGGGCGTGCTGGCTCATGCCTGTAGTAGTCCCAGCACTTTGGGAGGCCGAGGCAGGTGGACCACCTGAGGTCAGCAGTTTGAGACCAGCCTGGTCAACATGGTGAAACCTCATCTCTACTAAAAATACAAAAATTAGCTGGGCATGGTGGTGTGTGCCTGTAGTCTCAGCTACTTGGGAGGCTGAGGCAGGAGAATCACTTGAACCAGGGAGGCAGAGGTTGCAGTGAGCTGAGATTGCACCAATGGGTGCATACCTTCAGCCTGGGTGACATACCAAGACTGTCTCAAAAAAAAAAAATATATATATATATATATATAAAGTAGCCAGGCATGGTGAGTAAATTCTGGGTGTAGGTGCAGGTTGGGTTGAACTAGAAGGGATGGCAGGGTAACAGGATGATGCCTGTAGTCCCAGCTACTCAGGAGGCTGAGGCAGGAGAATCGCTTCAGCCCGGGAGGTGGAGGTTGCAGAGAGCTGAGATCGCACCATGGCACTCCAGCCTGAGTGAAAAAAAATAATAGTAAAAAAAAAAAACATGGATTACGGAAAAGCTCTGCCCTGGAGCACTTGGGTGGGTGCCTAAGGACTGCCCCTCGTCGTTTGGGGGCATCTGTGGGCCATAGGGCAGCCCCAGTAGGGTTCTCCTGAGACATGGGGCACCCCACTTCCTGGTTAGTTTCAGCTTCATTATTGTGTCCCAGGCTGCAGCAGCTAGATGAGGAGAACAGTGAGCTCCGATCCTGCACACCCTGTCTGAAGGCCAACATTGAGCGCCTGGAGGAGGTGAGTGCCTCGAGCTGTGACCGGTAGGGCCAGGCCGTGCCCTTCCTGTGGGCACTGAGGTTTCCTGGGCTCTGTCCTGAGCAGGGTGACAACCCCTGGGCTGTGCTGTGCTGTGTGTAAGGGAACAGGGCCATCTCAGGACCCAGGCTGCTGGAAGACACTGGGCTGTGCTCTGCCTTCAGCTCCCCCAGGAACTCAGGATCCACAGGGCCCAGAGGTTCACTCCTAGATGGACACAGGGGTCAGAATCTGGGAAATGTCCTCCAAGGGGAAGACGTCAGCAAACCACGTGTGCCCCGCCCCTGCAGATGTGGAGGCAGAGGCTGCACCTGGGGCTCCCACAGCCCAGCTGGTGTCCTCTGGGAAGCTCCGAAACCAGAGGGCGTTCTCAGAACACTTGGGCCCAACTGGAGCTCCCCACAGTCACTGAGTCAGGTTCTGTCCACACAAAGGTCCTTCCTGCCCATTACGAGAAATAGCCCTTGTGGTCTGTGTGTGCGCCTCCCCCCAGAGGCAGGGGGCCTTGACCTCCACCGAGAGGCAGGAAAGCTGAGACCCAGCCCCGCTGGGCTCCAAGCACGGGGGCCACCATGTTGCTGTTGGGAGACGGAAAGATGGGAGGGACAGAACGGCCAGGGCAAGCTGCATGTGCAAGTGGGCGGGCGACCCGCATCCAGGGCAAGTATCCACCCCTGCAGGAGAAGCAGAAGCTGCTGGATGAGATAGAGTCACTGACGCTGCGGCTCAGCGAAGAGCAGGAGAACAAGAGGAGGATGGGGGACAGGCTGAGTCACGAGAGGCACCAGTTCCAGAGGGACAAGGAGGCCACCCAGGAGGTGAGCTAGTGCCCCTCCCCCCAGCCCCACGCCCAACCCGTTGGAGCCTTTGTTGGATGCCAGCTCTCGGCTGTGCCGCTCTGGGCATAGGTGGTGGTGTGTGTGGTCTTCCCGAGAGGTGGTGGCCAGATCATCCCCAAGGTTCTATAGCCAAGTGATGGCTGACGGTGGCCAATGGGAGCCCAGGCCCCCCGGCTCACCCTGCATTGGCCTGCAGCTGATCGAGGACCTCCGCAAGCAGCTGGAGCACCTGCAGCTCCTCAAGCTGGAGGCCGAGCAGCGGCGAGGCCGCAGCAGCAGCATGGGCCTGCAGGAGTACCACAGCCGCGCCCGGGAGACTGAGCTGGAGCAGGAGGTCCGCAGGCTGAAGCAGGTAGGCAGGCCCGGGCCTCCGTCCCTCGCAGTCCTGCAGAAGCTTCCAGAAGGCTGCTTGGGAAGGGGTGGGACGTGGAGGGCCAACAGCTGAGCTGGAAGCCTTGTTCCCTGGCCAGTCCTTGTCCCTGCTCAGCCACCAGCAGGGGTCACAGCCCCATAGTGATGTTGCTGTGCCCTCCCAGGACAACCGCAACCTGAAGGAGCAAAACGAGGAGCTGAACGGGCAGATCATTACCCTCAGCATCCAGGGCGCCAAGAGCCTCTTCTCCACAGCCTTCTCTGAGTCCCTGGCTGCAGAGATCAGCTCCGTCTCCCGAGATGAGGTAAGACATCCCCCGTCTGCACGCTGCGGCCTGTGCACTGTGGTTTATGTGTGGTGGCCTGTGTACCTCAGCTCTGACCACCTGCTCACCCTGCAGCTCATGGAGGCAATTCAGAAGCAGGAGGAGATCAACTTCCGCCTGCAGGACTACATCGACAGGATCGTCGTGGCCATCATGGAGACCAACCCGTCCATCCTGGAGGTCAAGTAGAGGCAGGAAGGCCCAGCCTGGGCTGAATTCGGGACTCCGACACCTGGGAGTGGCTTCGTCACACCATGAGGAGCCAGGACCAAGAGGTTCCACGGCCGACAGAGCCCAGAGCATGCAGGGACCCCTCGTGCAGCTGGGCTGAGGCCACCAAAGATGGGCTGCTGAAGGGGCATAGGGTGGTAGAGAGGAGAGGGAGAAAGGGAAGTCCCCGGGCCCGGGGCCCACAGAGGGTGAGGGGTGTGGCTGGGCCGCCCGTCAGTCAGTGCTGACCTTCTCGGTCCTGGGTCAGCCTGGCCATGAACGCCTACACTTCGGTTCAGCGGGATGGGCTGGAGAGCCTCTCTGTGCAGAGGTATGGGGTGAGCCCCGCTGTGGCCTCATTGTGTTGGGCCCTCTTCCCACGTGCAGCCCTACTGGGAAGAAAGGAAGAAAACAGGTCCCTCCAGGGGTGCTTCTGCCTACACCACCCGCACAAGTACCCTGGTGCCGTGTCGCCCATGCTGGGCTGCTTCTGATGGCCGGTGGGCTCCCGGACCCTCACCTCAGACATGGTGGTGCAGGACGGACAGGCGGGCAAGGCTGGTGCATCCCCCAGCTCTCCCTGCGCTGCTCAGGCCATTGCCCAGCCAGACGTGGTCAGCTCAGTCCAGCTCTGGGCCTTGGGGCCTCCAGGCCATGCGGCCAATCCCTTGGCCCAGTCCTTACTGCAGTAGCCCTTCGGGGCTCTGACCGTCTATGGGGGCCGGGCAGGAGCCACTGGGGCCCTCCACTCAGACGTCAGGACCCGAGAGTCCGGCTGTGTAGAACTCTCACCCTGGGCAGGGTGGATGCTGCAGGCCCCTCTGGCTCCCCCGTGCAGGTGCTGATTCTCCGCAGGTGCGGCCTGACCTGAACTCCTGAAGGCCACACCCTCTCCACGCACTTCCCAGGCCAGAATCCAAACGTCGGGAACCCTGTTTTCTTCTGGGTGTCTAACTTAGAAGTCATTGTTCTTCCCGAGGGTGCATTTTGCAGAAGAGAGACGGCAGGAAGGCTCACAGCAGAGCAGGAGTGGGCCTACCCAGGGCCTGCACTTCTCGGGGTCTGCGCTCCCAGGTGCAGTGGTGTCATCCCGCAAGGCTGTGGGCCTGCCCCTGAGGCCCCAGCACTAAGACTGGCCACCAGCTGTCTGTGTACGTGTGCACATGTGTGCACACACATGTGCGGCCCCGCATCCACCGCCTTCCACACTAGGGTGTCAGAGGTCGCCTCCTATTGTACATTTGGGGAGAGCCTTGGGTGTAAATCAGTGTAAACTTGGAAGAGAGATTTTTCTATCATGTAGAGTAGGTATTTTTTATAGATTGAAGGTTGATCAATTTTTTAATACTTTCAAGAGAGAAAACTATCTGTGTATACACATGAAATATATATATATATATATGTATATATATATATGTATAATATATAAATACTGGCAGCCTGCCTCTCTATGCCCAGGTCCGGCCCTGGTGACATGGCTTGTTTCCTGTTTCTGCTGACCACTCAGCAGTGCTGTAACTGTAAACATGGACTCCCAGGAGGCAGTGTGGGAAACACGCCGAGCACCAACTGCACATGCTCCTGCTTTAATTTCCCGAGAAAAGGCCCTTCCTGCCTGGATGCAGGAGGGCAGGGGCCACCCATAGATTAAAGCTGTTACTGCGCACGCAGAGGCCGGCTCCTTCCTGCAGGGGGCCCACAGGGTGGGGTGGAAGTCTCATGGGCCTGGCCGAGCTTCCCTCAAGGCATCCTGGACCATCAGTTGTCTGAGCTCAGACTGTAGGAGACCTCCCTGGCTCTGCAGCTTGGTCAGACCAAGACTCTTCCGAGGCCCCAGGATTGCACCTCATCAGAGCCTGGCAGCTTTCTGGGCATGTTCTGGATCCTAACGAGCTACTGAGACAGCATCAGGGGTAGTCCAGGCAAAGGGGGCAGCACAGGGCTGTGGGCATCATGGCTCTGGGTCGCAGTGTCCGTGCCCCTGGGGACACATATCTATGCTGGGAGAGGCGGCAGCATGTCCCTGGGATGAAGATAAGAGTACGGGGTAGGGCACAGAGGCTCACGCCATAATCTCAGCACTTCGGGAGGCCAAGGCAGGAGGATTGCTTGAACCCAGGAGTTTTAAGACTAGCCTGGGCAACATAGCAAGGCCCCATCTCTTTAAAAAAATTTTTAAAAATTAGCCAGGCAGGCCGGGCGCGGTGGCTCACGCCTGTAATCCCAGCACTTTGGGAGGCCGAGGCGGGTGGATCACGAGGTCAAGAGATCGAGACCATCCTGGTCAACGTGGTGAAACCCCGTCTCTACTAAAAATACAAAAATTAGCTGGGCATGGTGGCACGTGCCTGTAGTCCCAGCTCCTTGGGAGGCTGAGGCAGGAGAATTGCTTGAACCCAGGAGGCGGAGGTTGCGGTGAGCCGAGATCACGCCATTGCACTCCAGCCTGGGTAACAAGAGCGAAACTCCGTCTCCAAAAAAAAAAAAAAAAATTAGCCAGGCAAGGTAGTGCACACTTGTAGTCCCAGTTCCTTGGGAGGCTGAGGTGGGAGAATTGCTTGAGCCCAGGAGGTGGCGGTTGCAGTGAGCTGTGATTGCACCACTGCACTCCAGCCTGGGCAACAGAGCAAGAGACCCTGTTTCAGAAAAAAACATTTAAAAGGGTAGTGATGTGCAGGGTGGGGGGCACACACACATACAGCACCAGCCACAAGCATGGGAAGGTGAGAAGGCAGGGCTGGATGGGAGTGGGCTCCCGAGGTCACAGGCAGCCGGACAGGCAGCTTGGGAGAGCTTAGTGCCACTGCAGCTACAAAGAATGGCCTGGGGGGAGTGGCCCCCCCAAAGCACAGGCCTTGAAAACTGGACCACCTGGCCCAGCATCCAGGAAGCGGACTGTGCATGTGCGGCTCTCCCTCTCCCGCCCCCACCCAAGCTGCCTGCCTGCCCGTCACTCTCAGATACAGAGAAACCAAGGCCCAGGGAGGCTGAGGACCCAGGTCTGCCAGTCCCCTCAGGTCAGCTGCTGCCCGCGGGCTAGTGACCGGAGGAGGACCGAGTGTGGCCTATAGCGAGGAGTCCTTGAACCCTTGGTTCGGATGCAGCAGAATGGCTCCAGGTCACAGGGCCGAGGAGTCCTGGTTACTTCATGAGTTAGAACTGAGGAGGACACGGGAGGCATGGGCCTTCAAAGGCCAAGTTCCCGCTCCCAGGAAAAGGGCCTGCCCTCCCACCTACCCAGGGGTCTCTGTGCGGTGTCAGCAGGGTGCATCTCCGCTAGATTTTAAACATGGGGCCTGTCCACAGTCCACCTGGCCCCACTAGCAAACAATCCCGTCACTGTGCTGGCCCACTGGGGTCTCTAGCCCAAAGGAGTCTGAGAAAGGATGAAATGGAAACAGATTCCTGAAGGGCTGCCAGAGACTGTGGGTGAGCGAGAGCATCGTGTGCAGGTGTGCTTACCTGGTGGACGTGCGCAGAAACCTGCACTCCCCCGGCAGGCCTGAATGTGTCCCTCTGGAGTGTTGGCTCCCCACCCCCAACTTGGCAGCGTTTGGACTGGCCGCTGGGCTTGCCAAGTCTCCCAAAGCAGATTCTGTCCTTGGCTGGCTGCTGACACTGAATGCTCTGAGTCTTACTTAGTTCTGCCCAACAGAAGAGCACTAAGGAGTCTTGCCTGGCAGAGTGGAAAGGAGTGGCTCTGTCCTTGCCTTGGAAGACCTGACCCCCTCAGCAGCCCCCTGGAGGCACCCTGGCCCCCCACCTGCTGGCAGTCCAGGAACTTGGAGGGCCCAGAGAAGGGCAAGAACTCCACCTGTTCTTGTTTTGAGACTGGGGCTCATTCTGTCACCCAGGTGAAGCACTGTGTGCCATCCCAGCTCACCACAGCCTCGACCTTCCAGGCTCAAGTGATGCTCCTCTCTCTGCCTCCCAAGTAGCAGGGACCACAATCACGCACCACCATTCCTGCCTAATTATTTAAGTAGAGACAGGTATCTCTGTCTTTCTGACCCAGGCCTGTGTGGCTCACAAAGCAGGTGATTGCAGGGCATCCCATCAAAACTGAGCATGGTGCCAGAGCACAGAAGTCAGCCGCCTGTGGGCCTTGGCACCCTCACACCCCACACCAAGGTCCCTGTGTGCCCAAGTCTGGGCTCTACATTGGCACTGGGGTCTGCTGTTTGCTGCTGTGTTCACGTGAGGCTTTTTCTGGTGCCTGAACAGATGTCTCCAGCCTCAGTTCTTTCTGTTTGGGCCTCACAATCCTCTTCTCCTCCAGTGGGGATTCATGGCTTGCCCCTTGGCTCTTCTGGGCACTGTTAGCTTCTGAGGTCTGTCTGGATGTGGGGGCTGTGTCCTCAGGCCAGTACTGCACTGGCATGGAGCAGGGCTCGGTCAATGGTCTGGATAGTCTAGAGACACCTTCTGCTGTGCCGTTCTTCACAATTCACACCTGTGTGCCTGATGTCTTGTGACTCAATCTTCAAGACAGCCACAGGCTAGACACCTTCTGCTGTGCCGTTCTTCACAATTCACACCTGTGTGCCTGATGTCTTGTGACTCAATCTTCAAGACAGCCACAGGCTGGCCTCAAGGGTGCATGGGAGACCCTTTTCTCTCGTCACACTCATTCCCTCCAGCATCCTTGTTCAGGGAAACCTCAGTCATCTTGAAGACGTCTCTTGAGGCCCTCTTCTGGGTGAATGGGCTTCCTCCTTTACGATGACAGGCCTCCTACTGGGGGGGGGCTGGGGTGCTCCCACCCTCTCCTCACCCAAAATGGGCCTGGCTTAGCCAAACCGGCCCCAATTGGCCACTCTACAACGAGCTGGCAGGGGCCTCAGCGTCAGATCAACAGGCTTAACTGTAGCTGCTTCTCTGGTTGGGTGGTTTTAAGACCATGAACCTTCTGCTGGCTAGACCACTGGCCCCTGGCCAGACTGGCACCCTAGGCAGTGCCAGTGAAAGACTGGGAAGGGAAGGGAAGCTGCAGTCACTGAGCCCTCACTCAGCCCCGGACTGGGTCTTCTCGTGGTTCTAAAAGCCACACTTGGCCGGTAACCTGCCATGCAGGTGAGGAAGCTGGGGAGGACGGCGTCCCAGAGCCTTGTCCAGGTTGCAGAGAGGAGAGCCAGCTCTCGCTCTGCAGTCCTCTGTGCTCCCAGACCCCTGCTGGCCCTGGGGAGGCATTTCCCGCCCTTGAGATGCCGTGGCATGGATAGAGGCTGGGAACACACGGCACATCCAGCTGTCCTGCCTGTCTTCACAGAGTGGGCAGCAGGCCTAGGAGGTGTCCAATACACAGGAATGAAGTATGCTTACCAAAAGTTTCCCAGGACACAAGTAAACCTCATGCCAGCTTCTGCCCTGACTGCAGCTAGAAGCCGAGCTCTACGTGGGACACAGATGTCCCTACTGCAGCACCTAGAGCATGACGGAGGCCCAACCTTGGCTTTCCTGGAGCATGAATATCCTCTGAGGAGCACTGGCCCTGGCCTTGTAGATCTTGCTGAGATTGGCGCAGTTTCCGGCCCGGAGCAATCGTCACCCAACCTCCCACTTGTAAATCTCCCCACAGAATCGGACCACAACCAGTCTCTCCGGTATCTCAGCTGACCAGCCCTGCTCCCGTGTCTCCCTCTCCCGCAGGGCCAGTGCATTCTCAGGCTCCTCATCTGCCCCTGAGAGCGGGAGTCCAGTTGCCCTCAGCACTCGCTTCCCACCCTGCAGCCTGATAAGCTTGACGCCCAGGCACTTTCCCGAGAGCCAGTCCAGCAGCTGCCGGAAGGAGAGTGGCATCAGGGCAGCGGGAAGGGGACCTCCGGGGAGAGAATCAGGCCTGAGCGAGGGCCTGGAAGGACCCAGGAGTCGCCCCGTTTTCCCTCCTCCAGGTCCTGGACGCGCCGGGGTCCGCGTCCCCGTTGAGCTCGGCGTGGCCGTTTAATGGCGTCCCTCCGCGAGCAAGAAGGAAGCGACCTAGAGAGGCTGTGCCCAAGCGACGCTGCGAGGCCAGGCCGGGTCCCGGGCCAGGGCCGTCCCGCTGCCACTGCCGCTCTTGGCCGCCGGGACCGAGCGCAGCGTCGCGAGGGGGGCGGCCCTGGGAGGCCCGAAAGGGTTTCTGAGCCTCGTGGACACGGCGGGGCCAGGGCGACGTCGTGGTCCTCGGTCCGGGGGCTTCCCCGAACCCCACGGGAGACGGACGCTCCCGGCCCGGCCACCCCTGAGACCTACGGGACCGAGTCGCCGTGGAGGCGCCGACTCCGCGACCGGAGGCCCCGCCCCTCCGTGCCCCTCGCAGGGCCTTCTGGGAGCTGTAGTCCCAGCCCCTCCTCCGGCTGCCCCACTCCCCGATAAGCCGGGAGCGCAGCGCCTCCCCGGGACCGAGGCCCGGGGCCTGGCCGTCTCCATAAGCGCGGGCAGTAGGAGTGGCTCGGGCGGTCGGCGGACAGGGAAGGTGCCACCAGAGGACTACAACTCCCGGCATGCTTCGCGCCGGCACCGCCCAGAACTTCCGCCTCGGCGGCGCCGCGCGGCCCTGTGGGAGCCGTAGTCCGTGTGAGCGATTCACAGCGCCGCGTGCGCCCCGGGCGCGCCGTAGCCGCGGGGCCCGGGCCGGGCGCTACGCTACGGAGGTGGCGTAAGGCGAGCGCCAGACGCGGGCAGTGGCCGGGGCCGGGTCGGGACACTCCGCGGCTGAGGCGCGGGAGGCCGTCCGGGCAGCGCGGCCGGCGGCGAGAGGGGCCCCGCCGCCCTCCGGAGGCAGAAGTTGTGGATCGGCCGGCGGGGGCGAGCGGGCCCGGGGGCCGGGGCCGCGCTACCCGGGCCGCGAGGACTGAGGCGGCGCCCTCGGGCTGTGGAGGTGAGTCCCGCCGGCCGGCCTGGGCCGGCCGCGCAGCCTGGGACCCGGGGCGGGGAGTGCGGGCCCCGTGGGCGGCGGGGAGCGCGGGCCCGGCGGGGCGCGGGAGGCCTCGGGGTCTGAGCGCGCCGGGCTCCGGGCCAGGGCAGGGACGGCCGGGCCCTCGGAGTGGGGTCAACCCGCCGCCCGCTGGCGCCTCCAGGCCGGTGGGGGCCAGGGCTGGGCTCGGGCGATGCTTCCGAGGGGAGCCCAGAGGAAGGCGGGAAGTCGGCAGGGACCTGGGCCATGTGGGTCACTCGAGGCCAGCTCCGGGGGCCGCGCACGCAGGAGGCGGCCTCGGCCCTGCCTGCCCTTGAGTGCCCTTATATCCGGGCCCAGAGTGCGGTGCTGGCCACGTTAGGGATGTGGTACGTGGTGCGGGCATCGCTCCCCTGTCACTTGGGGAACGGCCTGGGGGCGGTCAGCTGGCGTGGAGGGGCCAGCAGGAGCCTGGTCTGTGCCCGCCATGCCAGTGTTCTCTTCCCTGTTCCTCCGGGGCTGCTGCGGCACCAAATGGGAAGTTGCAGACTCTGCTCTCTGACAAGCGCGCTCTTCCTGCTGGCTGCAGAAGAGGCCCTTCTAGTCCTGGCCAGGGGAACTCTCGTGTGGTCAGGTTGCCTGGCCTGGTGAGCACTCGGGGTCCCCTTACTGCCCTGGAGTTTGTTACCAGAGTTACCAGACTGCTGGTAACAGGACCCAGAAAGAAATGGTGACGCCCAGAACCTGAGGCCATGCCTGGTGTGTGGGGAAGACTGGGGCTCAGCTGCGTGCCGAAGAGTTGTGTGCTTCTCCTTTGGGAAACCCGAATCTCCTCCTCTGCCCAGGGCTGAGGGGTGCGGAAGCTTGAGTCAGGGTTCAGTGTGGGAGTGCGGTCCCCATGGTCGCCTCCTCACTCCCAGAGTCTGGGGCTGGGCAAGGATGTGAGGGTAATTCTGCCTCCGGGTTCTGAGTGACTTCTCAACTGTGAAGCAGGTCGAGAGAGATTGTTTTTCTGGTCTGGCAGGGGGAGGCCGGTCCTGCAGGAAAGCAGCTTGGCCTGGCCTCGGGTTGGTTGTGTCTTGCCTCCTCTGAGGTCCTTCTGCTCTTCGGAGGAGAACCCCTCTTTTTCCCGCTTCTGTCTCTGTGTCTGAGGCCCTCCAGAGCGGCTTAATTGGCACGAGGAGCCAGTGACCTCTGAGTCTCCAGGAGAGCCCAAGGCTCAGTGACTGTGCAGCTGCACAGGGCCTTCTGTCTGAGCCTCCACAGACTGTGGTCTCTGAGAGCAGGAAGTGGCTGTTCTCCTCTAATGCTGCATCTGTGTAAGAGCCTCAGCCCTGCTGGACCTCTCTCTGGGCACCCTGCACTTTATCCTGGCCCAGGCCTCTGGCAGCACTCTGGTCACCCCAGTGCCATCAGCGAGCAAACCGAAGCTGGAGGACGGCTGTGATGGCAGGGGGGCGCCGAGGGAGGCTGAGTGCCGGGTCTGTATCTCCTGCAGTTAGAGGGGAGGATTCTGCTGCCCGAAAAACTCTCCAAAACCGCGGGAGTTGCTCATGGGCCTGAGCCATCGCTGAAGACCCCAAGGGAGTCTGCTGCCCATGTGACCGTTGGTGGCCGAGCAGCCCCTGGTCGAGCCCTCTGGCCCGAGGTGTGACGCCTCTCCTCACTGCACTGGGTGTGGGCAGGTACTGAGAAGGAGAACATCATTAGACGACACAGTGTGGGGTGTTTGAGAAACAGTGACAGAAGCCCAAGAGGGCGGCTGAAATGTCGTGAGACACCGGATGGGCTTGGGTAGTTTCTCCATCAGACACAGAAGAAGGAGACCCCCTGCCTGGGGGCTGCCTCGGGCACTCTGCTCTCCTGTTCTCCCAATCTGCCCCTCTGGTCCCTCCCTAGACCTCGTTGTCTGACCCCTGGCATAGCTGGAGTGCCCAGAAGCCCAGTGGACTTGTCTCCCTAAAGCCCTTCCACATCCCTCATAATCTCTCGGTGTGAATGTGCGCTTCCTTACCACCTGCCTGGGCCTCAGCCTCGTGGAGCCCCGGACCCTCATGCCCCGTGCTGGTGAGAACGCTCAAGTCTGTGCACAGCTCTGATGTTGCCCCTCCAGCGGTCCCTGGCTCCCCTCCGTGGGATCTGCCTGCAGCACTTACACTTAGGACCGCCCTGTCTCCCTGCTCGATGTGGCGCTGGGAGGGCAGGGGCCGTTTCTGTTTCTTGGCAGCCCGAGTGCCCAGCACCGTCTAGCCGTGTGCACAGCAGGCGGTCAGTGAGCACCACGGTCAGCCCTCACCGCAGGCAGTTCTGGGTATTTGAGTTGTGGTGGCCAAGAGGGACTCCTGGGTGCTCCAGGCAGGCAGCACAGCAGCCCCTGTGTCGTGGAAGTGGCCACACGTGACTTCGGCTCGTTTCTGCGTCTGAGAGAACAGACTTGCCGGCTTGTTTCTGAGTCTGAGAGAACAGACCTGCCGGCCGTGACCCTCCCGTGCCTGTCTCCCTGCAGCGAGGCTGTGGGTGGAGGCTGGGTCTGGAGACCTGTTCAACCACACCCTGTTACGTGTGGGCCACATACAGCTGGGCGCAGACCTGACAGTGCGTGGCCCAGGCGGGAGTCTGGATGACTGCCTTGTGTCAGTAGGACAGGGGCTGCTGCTGGGCCCCCGGGGTGCAGGGAGTGGGGGCTGTGGGAGGACAGGGGCATCCTGAGGCATCCCTCAAGATGAGCTACATCTGGCGGTTAATTCCCACACTCTCTTCGGCCTGAGGGCTGCACAGGAGGCCAGCAGGGTGGCCGCCCTCCCCAGGACTTACCCAGGGCACCAGGGTGGACTCCTTGACTCCCGTGGGGTCGTGGGCATCACCCTCCCCCTCCTGGCCTCCAGACACTGCGATTTCTCAGATTCCCTGCGGTCAAAGGGAAGCTACAAGGGCTGCCATCCCTGCCTCCCTGGTGGGCCTAGTCAGGAGGAAGCAGGCCGATTGCTGCTTTTTGAAGTGTCTCGGTGGCTGTGCCCAGTTGCAGGCGGTGATTGCCGCTTCAGGCTGCTCTGTGGAAGGAGCTCCCTCCACTACAGAGAGAATTCCTCCGCATGCCCTCCCCCTCACTTTTTTTGAAAAAGTTGCCCTTTAATTTTAAGATGTTTTAAATTTTACTTTTCGAGTCAGGCTCCGTCAGGCTAGAGTGCAGTTGCGATCATAGCTCGCTGTAGCCTCAAACTTCTGGGCTCAGGTGATCCTCCTGCCTCAGGCTCCCAAAGCACTGGGACCCCAGGCAGGTGCCACCACACCCAGCCTCTGCCTTTTGGAAGTGAAATCCCCCAGGCAGGCTTCTGCCCTCTGCATGATCCCCACTCCCTACCCGCTACCTCCCAGCCCCCTGTGATGAGAAAGGCAGTAAGCTTTGGAGCTCTCTGGATCCCCTGCCCTTCCTGAAAAGGTGGCTGCAGAGAGGCTGGAGCCGGTAGGGGAAGAGGTGCCAAGAGGCCTCCTCAGGGGCTCAGGGCCACACAGCTCCCAAGGCTCCAGTCTCCCTCTCTGGGATGAGAGGTGCCCCCTACGTCCTAGTGGCTTCTGTGTGGCCACTGGTGAGGTCACCAGGCTGCCTAAATCAGGACTCCTCCTGCCACCACTTGGCAATCACAGAAACAGAGGAGTGCCGAAACACGTGTGCTTGTCTGGTCCTTTTTTTCCTGTTAAAAATAGAATTTGGGGCCAGGCACAGTGGCTGCTGCCTGTAATCCTGGCACTTTCAGAGGCCAGGGCAGGTGGATCACCTGAGGTCAGGAGTTCGAGATCAGCCTGACCAATATGACGAAACCCCATCTCAACTAAAACTTAGCCGGGTGTGGTGGCGTGCACCTGTAATCCCAGCTACTCGGGAGTCTGAGACAGGAGAATTGCTTGAACCTGGGAGGCAGAGGTGGCAATGAGCAGAGATTGCACTGCTGCACTCCAGCCTGCAGGAAGACTCTGTCTCAAAAAAACAAAATGGAATTGGGCTGAGCGCGGTGGCTCACGCCTATAATTCTAGCATGTTGGGAGGCCGAAGCAGGTGGATCACCTGAGGTCAGGAGTTTGAGATCAGCTTGGCCAACAGGGCAAAACCCCGTCTCTACTAAAAGTACAAAAATTAGCTGGGCATGGTGGTGCATGCCTGTAGTCCCAGCTACTCAGGAGGCTGAGGCAAGAGAATTGCCTGAATCCGAGGGGTGGAGGTTGCAGAAGAGCCTCCTGCTGTCAGTGAGGGGTTAGTCCCCAGGCTTTTGTTCTGTACCCTTCTCTCGGGTGGGCTTTCTGACTCTTAGCTGAGCTCTGTGGACCACTCTTCCGAGGTGAGGACTGTGCCTCCCTCTCTGTGCCAGAGGCACACATCACCACACCGTCCTTGGTTCTGATGACAAAAGAGGGTGATGGGCCGGGGGAGCAGCTCACGCCTGTCATCCCAGCACTCTGGGAGGCCGAGGCAGGTGGATCATTTGAGGTCAGGAGTTCGAGACCAGCCTGGCCAACATGGTGAACCTCCATCTACTAAAAATACAAAAATTAGCCGGGCGTGGTGGCACGTGCCTGTAGTCCCAGCTACTCGGGAGG
>PVKV010027983.1:12058-25747 GCA_004027835.1 Alouatta palliata | reverse complement strand
CATAAACCCGTTTTTTTCCCCAGGTGCTCTGTCCCGGGGAGTTAGGGCTTTATTTATGAGTTTCCCTTAGGCTGCTGCCTTTTTCTCAGGGCTGCCTTGCCCAGCGATGAGGCAGCCTACTCACTGCCTCCAGAGGCTTTGCTGAGCTGGTGTGGGCTCCGCCCAGCTGCCGTGTGAACTTCCCTGCAGTCCAGTTTATGCTGGTGTAGTTAGAACTGCCTCTGCAATGGCAAACTACCTCCGCAGTGGCAGACTGCCTCAGTAATGGCAGACGCCCCTCCCCCACAGAGCTGGACCGTCCCGGGTTCAGCTGTGCTTGCTGTGAAACTCTCAATCCAGAGCGTTTCTGATGGCTGTTTTTTTGTGGGGGTGGGACCATCTGAGCCTGATCACCTGGCTCTCTGCCTCAGAGCGTTTTTTTTTTTTTTTTAATTTGAATGGTCACTGTCTCCCAGGTGTTCCAGCCGCCTGTTGACAAGGCGCCGGGATCTGTATGATTTCCCCTGCGGTGACCCACTGCGCCGGCTGAAACCAGTTTGTTTACCTCAGTATTTCTCTTTCCGTGTGATAGCTTCAAACATACTATTCTAATTAGCTAATCATCTTATCAGTGTATAATATTAAGAAAAACATATTGTTTTAAATTTCAGATCCATTTTATTTTTTCCAACTATCTGATTTTTAGTCATAATATCTTGCTTACTTCTCATTTTTTATAAATTATTTCCTTATAATTTTTATTTTAAAAATATTTATTTAGTCCCTTTTCTCCAATATTTCTATTATGTGACATGATCAGGAGACTTGTGCTACTTTGCATCTACTGACTCTTGCTTATATGGGATTGTTTCGTTGTGTTGTGTCTTGTATTTTGGATTGAATCAGTCTCGAGTGGGGATTTACCTTTTGTACTTTTCAATAGCATGGATTGAAAACAAATCTTAGGTAAGGTTTTTGTTTGCTTTGAAAGTCTCCCTACAGGTATTATGAAATAAATGTGAAAATTTTTATGTGAATTCCTTATCTGGATGTTGCTAGAGCAAATAAGTAAATTCAAATTTCAAACCTATATTTATGAATTATCACAGGAAACAAATCTATTTATAGAACTGGCCCAAAAGTCAATCTTTTAAGTCATCTCTCTCTACAGAGATTGGGCTTTTTTTTTAGTACACCACTTCACTGACAGGTAACTAGGTGAGAGTTCTGGCTTTCTTAAGGAAACTAAACTGGGTCTCAGTTATATTTCTCTTTTCCACTTTTTTATGGGCCTTGGACTCAACCTCCTAGTTACCTAGACTGCCTAGCACAGGCCAGCCTCAGCATCAACTTACATATTCTCTTCTCAAGTTATTTTCTTTTTTTCTTTCTTTTCAGTACTTAGGGCTATCTCTTCTGTCCTAGTAAATTCAGTCATAGTTTTACTTAAACGTTTGGGCACTTCATTTCATATGTATTACACATTATATTTTGTCTATCATTCTGTTTCCCTGGTTAGATTTTCAGGTAATTGGCTGGGAGCGGTGGCTCATTCCTGTAATCTCAGCACTTTGGGAGGCTGAGGCAGGCAAATCACTTGAGCTCAGGAGTTCAAGACCAGCCTGGGTAACATAGGGAGACCTGGCCTCTACAAAAAAAATACAAAAATTAGTCGGCCGTGATGGCACATGCCTATTATCTCGGCTACTTGGGAGGCTGAGGGAGGAGGATCACTTGAACCCAGGAGGTCAAAGCTGCAGTGAGCTGAGATTATGCCTCTGCACTCCAGCCTGCACAACAAAGTAAGACCTTGGGGGGGAAAAAAAAAAAAAAAACCTTTAGGTAATCTAGTTCGCAATATTGCTAAAATAGATATCTTTTCGACATCCAAACTTTACATGTTATTAATATTACTGTATGTTTTCTTCTTACAAAAAATATTTGTCTTTTAAAAAACAGGATATTGTATGGCTAGCATTTATAGCTTAATCCTTCTCATAAGTGTGAAGATGTAAGTCTTACGATAAAGTTCAGAAAAAGTGTTGAGCCTGATTTTTATACATAATTTTCTTCTTTAAATTTATAAAGGCCAGAAAACTCTCTCTCTATATTTCCAGGTATTCCAAAGTGACCAGGTAGCACATTTTAAAATCCATAGAAAATTGCATATCTCATGTTACTATCTCACCAAAAATATGTCAATCATAAAACAGTGTCAAGTGATGAGCACTATTTTATCCACAATCAGGGTACTGCTTTGTGCTTCCAAACAGATTTATACAGCCAAGGGCAAACTATGTATGAAATAGTCAGTATGATGAGTGTGTATAAATACGATTCAGTGAAGGAGACCAGCTGTACACATGAAGAGACAAAATCCCCAGTAGATTTCATTTTGGAGAGTTCCTTTGACCACTTACTATAATCAAATCCTGCCTTGTAAAACTCATTTTATGTGGGTTACAATTATGTATTAGTATTTTTTGCATAACTACTGCTCTCTGGTCACTAACAATATAAAGATGAATAACACTACAGTGCCTGGCTTTTTAATGTTTCTAGTCTCAGAGGAAGAGAAGATCCACAGTCCGAAAAACGCATTTCATTTCTGAATATGCAATATTTGGGGATAAACCTTGACAAGCACTGGACATTAATCAGAGGTAGGATACAAAACATGGGTTGGCTGACAGGAGAGAGGTGAACAAGAGAAGGTTTTGTGAAGGAAATGTCACTGTCCTGAGTCTTCAAGGATGACTGTGTATTTGCATGGCTGGAAAGGCACTTCAGATAGAAGCAACACCATGTGAAGAGCTCTTTGAAACTAGGAACTGTGAATCTAGAATGATCTTTGTATTTTGCTTTTGATAATGGTGATGAATTTTTAACTCCACAGAGTGAGAGTGTCTGCTTTGTTAACAATAGCAAATATTTCCAGGGATTCTGAAAAGCATTTTGAGATCTTCATGAATGTTTATTAATGTATAAAATAAACAGATGATATTCGTGCCTTAATAAGGTTTCTATTCAAATCAGAGATAACATATATCACAACTATGAAGACATACCTATTATATATCAACATTTTTCATGTCAAATGGAATCCTATAATAAGTATAGGAAGAGTAAAAATAAATCTGGGTGAAATTATAATAAACCAATTATCTAATAAAGTATAAAAACCTTAGGAAGATTTATGAACAAGAGATAAGAAACCAAACAACACAGATAGAATGAAAAATGAAAACAATGAAAGAAGCTGCATAATGGGAGCTGAGATGACAGAGAAAACAGCATGAGCATTGCAGGTCAGAATCACAAAAAAGAGGCTCAAATTGAAAACACATTTACTTGTTTTGTTGAAAAGAAATTTTGCTATCACAAAAAGTTATTAGAATTGTTGAGAACCAATGAGATGAAATGATGGGTGCTGAGCAATGAAGTAAACGGGCGGGTGTGGTGGTTCACACCTGTAATCTCAGCACTTTATGAGTCTGAGGCAGGCAGATCACGAGGTCAAGAGATCAATACCATCCTGGCCAACATGGTGAAACCCATCTCTACTAAAAATACAAAAATTAGCTGGGTATGATGGCATTCACCTGTAGTTCAGCTACTCTGGAGGCTGAGGCAGGAGAATCACTTGAAAGGGAGATGGAGGTTGCAGTGAGTGGAGACTGTGCCACTGCACTCCAGCCTGGAGACAGAGCGAGACTCCACCTCAAAAAAAGTAAAAAATAAAAAATAAAAAAAGAGTGAAATAAATTAAAATATACAAAGATCAAACCAGAGCAAGGTGCAAGGAGATTTTTTAAAAATAGGAATGTATTTAATAGAAATATACCCAATACGCAAGTAGTATGTTTTTCTGTAAATTATGGAAATAGATCTTAATTTGACTAATTAAAAATATTCTCATCAAAATTACTAAAATTGAATCTTATCTTCTGTAACAAATAACGAATCAGATAGCTAATATAGACAAATAGAATAAAAGTAAGATCATAATGGACTAGTGTTAATCAGTGAACTCCTCATGGAGAAACTGAGATGAGAAATAAATTTGGCATAGTTATGTGTCATAGATTGATGAATAGAGCTAGGGAGAATGAAAGAATATAAAAAACAAAATCCCAAACTACAACACTGTTTACAGAATAGGACACTGTAAATAATAAATTTCAATATATCCACCGATTAAATTATAAAGGGATTGTTACAAAGGAGTATACATAGAGTATGAAAATATGTCATTGGGTTCTTTAATGCTACCCTAAGTGATGGATGGTATGAAAAGCAGAGAAAAAATGCAGACTTTAGACTTTCAAGCAAAAGGGTAGACCCATAAGGAGAAAAGTAGGAGAGGAAGAAGAATGTGTCCAAAAAGAAAATGTAAATATTAATTTGACATACATAACGAAGAATATGGTTTTCAGAGACGTGGGTTGTAGAGAGAAATGAGTGCATACCGGTTTACTGTTGCAGCCTCAGTTAAATGTCTATGTTGTAACATTTTAAATATAGTATACCTGACAACTAAACCAAGTATTAAAAACAACAACAAAGAGTTGTGTCACACTAAGAATTGGTTAGAAAAAAAATTAAAAATGTCAAAAATACTAATATGCTTTCTCTTTTGCTTTTCTGTGTACTTCACTTTCACTTTGTTGGCCTGAGGCATCCTTTATCTACAGGAAAAACAGGATTTCTTACATGAGAAATGAAAAGAGAAAGAGTATATTAGCATTCAATTTCTGTGAGGTAGAATTATTTAGCAAGCTTATGATAGTCTTGCAGATCAGTCTATTATGTTAAAACATTTTTCCCTAAGTATCCTTGTGGCCACCTTGCCTTTTGTAACATACAAAAGTCCAAGGCTGGAGTTTCCAGTTCTTAGTGTTCTCCTTTAAAAGCGTTGCTACCTCTTCTACCTAGAGCCTGAACGCACAGGGCTTGCTGCATAGTGAAAGGAAAATATCATAAAGAAATTAAACAAAAAAGCTATCTAGGCCGGGCGCGGTGGCTCACGCCTGTAATCCCAGCACTTTGGGAGGCCGAGGCGGGTGGATCACGAGGTCAAGAGATCGGGACCATCCCGGCCAACATGGTGTGAAACCCCGTCTCTACTAAAAATACAAAAAAATTAGCTGGGCGTGGTGGCACGCGCCTGGAGTCCCAGCTACTTGGGAGGCTGAGGCAGGAGAATTGCTTGAACCCAGGAGGCGGAGGTTGCAGTGAGCCGAGGTCGCGCCACTGCACTCCAGCCTGGCACCTGGTGACGGAGTGAGACTCTGTCTCAAAAAAAAAAAAAAAAAAAAAAAAGCTATCTATTTTCTAGCCTAAGGATTGCCAAGAAAAGAGAGTAAGAGAATGTTATGTATGTCCCTAATTTTCCCTCTCCACGCTTTGCCCTTAAGAGGTTCCTAGCAACCAGACAGACAAAGGAGATGATCACCTACCATAGGACACCACAAGGACACAATAGAAGTCCCAGTATTGATAGTTCCCTCTGATGTTAAAAGCCATGTAAGCTGCTTCCATCTACTGGTGTATCTGCAGGTAATCTTAAAAGGGGAGGGGGAGGCAAGCAGAAGACTAGACTACTACATGAAGGGACTGATTCTAATATTGCATTAAAAAATTAAAATAGGTTGGGCATTTGGTTACATTTTCTCCCATCAGAAAATCCAAATTAGCTTAAACACAAAATAAATATATTACATTTCTCTTTATACATTTGAGTACAGTGTGAGCTAAATTTTAGGACCCAATTTCAACTGTAATTAAAACTACAAATAATCACCACCACATCTGAAATGTTTGATTTAAAAAAAAATACATCTGAGAGTATCATTTGTCAAATCAATAACTTTCTAAGGATTAGCTTAAAGCAAGATACTTTATTACATTAAAATGTTAATGATTTTTAAATTGTGATTATATGTACATTGCATTTGCCTCTGAGAACTCTAAGGTATTTGCATACTTTAACTCATCATTGCTTCAATTTAAAATAGAAGAAGCTGACACTCAATTAGTCAGAGAAATAATTTAATTGTGCTGCCAGGTGGTAGTTAAAATATGAAAAACAATTCTTCAAATGGGTAGGCAGTGTTTGATACTTTTAGTAGCTCATGTTTTTCTTGATATTCTTGAACATAATTTTTTGAAATAATTTGAAAATGGAAACAGTCAATTAATATGTAAAATATTTTATTTGTGTGGCATTTTCGCTGCTGCCTTTTAAAGGCAACTATCACAACTGATTATTATTATTGTCATTATTATTATTATTATTATTATTATTATTATTATTGAGATGGAGTTTTGTGCTTATCACCCAGGCTGGAGTGCAATGGCGCAGTCTCGGCTCACTGCAACCTCCGCCTTCCAGGTTTAATCAATTCTCCTGCCTCAGCCTCCCATGTAACTGGGATTACAGGCATGTGCCACAACACCTGGCTAATTTTTGTATTTTAATAGAAACATGGTTTTACCATGTTGGCCAGGCTAGTCTCGAACTCCTGACCTCAGGTAATCCCTCCACCTTAGCCTCCCAAAGTGCTGGGATTACAGGCATGAGCCACCATGCCCAGCCACAACTGATTAATTTTTTTAAATTTTCATGTTGATAATTTATTTTTCTTTTCTAAGTCTTCTAGGAATGTCAAATTGAAAATAGGAGTTAAGTTCATTTACACACCTCAGTGTATATAAGAGTCTTTGTCAGCCGGGCGCGGTGGCTCACGCCTGTAATCCCAGCACTTTGGGAGGCCGAGGCGGGTGGATCACGAGGTCAAGAGATGGAGACCATCCTGGTCAACATGGTGAAACCCCGTCTCTACTGAAAATACAAAAAATTAGCTAGGCATGGTGGCACGTGCCTGTAGTCCCAGCTACTCGGGAGGCTGAGGCAGGAGAATTGCTTGAACCCAGGAGGCGGAGGTTGTGGTGAGCCGAGATTGTGCCACTGCACTCCAGCCTGGGTAACAAGAGCGAAACTCCGTCTCAAAAAAAAAAAAAAAAGGAGTCTTTGTCAAAGCGCATTCCAGTGCTCATCTCATCTGCAAGATCGTCCTGGCCATTTTGAAGTTAGTACTTCATTGTAAATAATCTATATATAATGGTAAATATTATACTGCTGTTTAAAGGTCATTTACATTTAATATTTCTAAAACTCAACATTACATATTCAGTTTTTCAGCTAAATTGGGACCACTTTTTCATTCATTTTTTTTGAAATGTCTCTATGTTCACAGGAAAATGTGATGCCTGAGGCATGAATGCAGGCTATGTTAGAAAGCCTGTTGTCCCTTGGTATAGTTCATGAATTGAAATAATTAAGGATTCAGTAATCCAGGACAGTTCTTAATTTATTTGTTATTTCAAGGTTTGATTTAAATGGTGGTAGAAGTAATTACTATATTTAATCTGTCTTTTGGCACATATAGGTAATTTGAAGCTAATTACTGAAAGAGAAAATATACACTGGTAGAGGAAATTGTTTTAAGAATTGCATACACAGGTCTATTTAGAGTCTTTGGTACACCTATTTGAACTTTCTCATAACTTTGGTAGACACATAATTTTTTTAAAGCACCAAAACAATCCTGTGCATTTGTCATAGTCCTGGCACAGTCACTCTGCTGGGCACCTGCAGAGAGGGAAAGTACAGTCTGTGCCAGTTCAGGCCCTTGCTGAACTTGACCTGCCGACCCATGCTGTGAGGTGCATGCAAGTCTATAAACAGCTATGCAGTCTATCAGACGCCATGCTCAATAAGGAAAATCTTATGTCATTTTCCCCTTGAATTCCTGGCTACCTACCATCAACATGGCTTTTCAGCCTTTCTTGGGAATAAAAGACAGATTAGGAAAGAGAGATGTCCCCCTTCAAACAATTTCAGTAAAGAATAAAACATATTGAATAGGAGTGGTGAGAGAGGGCATCCTTGTCTAGTGCCTGATTTCAAAGGGAATTCTTTCAGCTTTTGCCCATTCATTGTGATATTGGCTATAGGTTTGTCATATATAGCTTTTATCATTTTATGATACGTTCCATCAATATCTAGTTTACTGAGATTTTAGCACAAAGGGCTGTTGAATTTTATCAAAGGCCTTCTCTGCATCTATTGAGATAATCATGTGGTTTTTGTCTTTGGTTCTGTTTATGTGATTGATTATATTTATAGATTTGTGTATGTTGAACCAGCCTTGCATCCCCGGGATGAAGCCTACTTGGTTGTGATGGATAAGCTTCTTGATGTGCTGTTACAATCTGTTTGCGGGTATTTTATTGAAGATTTTTGCGTCGATGTTCATCATAGATATTGGCCCGAAGTTTTCTTTTTTAGTTGAGTCTCTGCCTGGTTTTGGTATCAGGATGATGCTGGTCTCATAAAATGAGTTAGGGAGGATTCTCTCCTTTTGTATTGTTTGACACAGTTTCAGAAGGAATGGAACTAGCTCTTCTTTGTACATCTGGTAGAATTCGGCTGTAAACCCGTCTGGACCTGGACTTTTCTTTGTTGGTAGGCTTTTGATTGCTGCCTCTACTTCAGCCCTTGTTATTGGTCTATTCAGGGTTTCAGCTTCCTCCCTGTTTACTTTTGGTAGAGTACAAGTGTCCAGGAATTTATCCATTTCTTCCCGGTTTGCTGGTTTATGTGAGTAGAGCTGTTTGTAGTAATCTCTGATGGTAGTTTGTGTTTCTGTGGGATCAGTGGTGATATCCCTTTTATCATTTTTTATTGCATGTATTTGATTCTTCCCTCTTTTCTTTTTTATTAATCTGGCTAGCGGTCTGTCTAGTTTGTTGATCTTTTCAAAAAACCATTTCCTGGATTTATTGATTTTTTTGGAAGTTCTAGCCAGAGCAATCAGGCAAGAAAAAGAAATAAAGGGTATTTGATTAGGAAAGGAGGAAGTCAAACTGTCTCTATTTGCAGATGACATGACTGTATATCTAGAAGACCCCATCGTCTCAGCCCGAAATCTTCTCAAACTGATAAGCAACTTCAGCAAAGTCTCAGGATACAAAATCAATGTGCAGAAATCACAAGCATTCCTATATAGCAATAACAGACAGAGAGCCAAATCAGGAATGAACATCCATTCGCAATTGCTACAAAGAGAATAAAATACCTAAGAATACAACTAACCAAGGATGTAAAGGACCTCTTCAAAGAGAACTACTCAATGAAATAAGAGAGGACACAATACTGCTCAAGAAATAAGAGAGGACACAAACAGATGGAGAAACATTCCATGCTCATGGTTGGGAAGAATCAATATCGTGAAAATGGCCATACTGCCCAAAGTAATCTACAGATTCAATGCTATCCCCATCAAGCTATCAATGACCTTCTTCACAGAACTGGGAAAAACCACTTTAAACTTCATATGGAATCACAAGAGAGCCCACATAGCCAAGTCAATTCTAAGCAAAAAGAACAAAGCTGGAGGTATCACACTTCCAGACTTCAAACTATACTACAAGGCTACAGTAATCAAAACAGCATGGTACTGGTACCAAAACAGAGACACAAACCAATGGAACAAAACAGAGACCCCAGAAGAAACACCACACATCTACAACCATGTGATCTTTGACAAACCAGACAAAAACAAGCAATAGGGAAAGGACTCCATGTTTAATAAATGGTGTTGGGAAGCAGCACTGGCTAGCAATGTGCAGAAAGCAGAAACTGGACCACTACCTGTTACCTTACACTAAAATTAACTTCACATGGATCAAAAATTTAAATATAAAACCTAACACCATAAAAACACTAGAAGAAAATGTAGGCAAAACCATCCAGGACATAGGCACAGGCAAGGACTTCATGACTAAAACACCAAAAGCAATGGCAATAAAAGCCAGGATAGACAAATGGGATCTAATTAAACTCCAGAGCTTCTGTACATCAAAAGAAACCATCATTAGAGTGAATCGGCAACCAACAGAATGGGAAAAAATTTCTGCAACCTACCCATCTGACCAAGGGCTAATATCCAGAATCTACAAAGAACTAAAACAGATATACAAGAAAAAAACAAACAACCCCATTCAAAAGTGGGCGAAGGATATAAACAGACACTTTTCAAAAGAGGACATATATGAGGCCAACAAACATACAAAAAAATGCTCATCATCACTGGTCATTAGAGAAATGCAAATAAAAACCACACTGAGATATCATCTCACACCAGTTAGAATGGCGATCATTAAAAAATTGGAGACAACAGATGCTGGAGAGGATGTGGAGAAATCGGAACACTCTTACACAGTTGGTGGGAGTGTAAATTAGTTCAACCATTGTGGAAGATGGTGTGGCGATTTCTCAAAGATCTAGAAATAGAAATTCCATTTGACCCAGCAATCACACTGTTGGGTATATACCCAAAGAACTATAAATCATTCTACTATAAAGACACATGCACGTGTATGTTCATTGCAGCCCTGTGTACAATAGCAAAGACCTGGAATCAACCCAAATGCCCATTAATGATAGACTAGACAAAGAAAATGTGGTTCATATACACCATGGAATTCTACGCAGCCATAAAAAACTATGGGTTCGTGTCCTTTGTAGGGACTTGGATGAATCTGGAAACCATCATTTTCAGCAAACTGACCCAAGAACAGAAACCCAAGCACTGTATGTTCTCACTCATAGGTGGGTGTTGAACAACGAGAACACATGGACTCAGGGAGAGAATCACACACAGGGGACAGTTGGGGGGGTAGGGAAGAGAAAATGGGGGGTCAGGAGGGAGAGGAGGGTGGAGAGGGATAACATGGGGAGAAATGCCAGATACAGTATGCACCTAAAGTAAAATAAATAAATTATATAAAAAAAGAATAAAACGTAGTTAGATCCTTAACTTTAAAATATTTTCAACCATATTTTCAGAAAGGGCAGAGGTCTTAACTATTTTAGGAGTGAATAGGAAACTTTATGTATAAGTCTGCACTACATGCTATTCAATTTCAGAGACTGGGAAAGATTTTTTTATCTATGGTTTCTCCTAGATCCCCTGAGACCTTTCAATCTGAGTCTTGTGATCTCTACTAAACTGTGAGCTAAGGGCAAATATTTCTTTATTAATCTTTAAATTATCAGCCTCAGGCTTAGTGCTGGCACCTGTCACTCAATAAATATTTTATGAATTAATGTAATCATTCCATATTTTTATAACCATATCTTTATTCTTGGGAGTCTGTGATAAAACAAAGGATTGTTTCCATAGCATTTCCAAAAATCATTGACCTGTATACTTTCTTCTATTTTACTACTTTTGTCTATCATAACTTATAATAAATAAGATGAACTAATTAGCACATGGACTGATGTGGTGATTATTCTCTATCTAGTCTCTCATTGGAGATGAAACACAATAGCCTTCTGGAAATCACCAAAGACAGAATATTTTTGATTGGTCAATGTAGCAAAAGATCATTACAAAGTCTATTTAAAATTGTAAAATAAATAATTGCTTGGAATGATAAAAACCTACAGTTACAATTGTACTTATCAAGATAAAAACTAATTTAAAAAAAAAGACATATCAGTAAGGCTCATAATATACTATTAGTCAAGATCATAACATGAGTAATTTGAAAATAAATGTGAAAAGGTTTTTAAAATACATTTGTCTTTCAGGCTTATAATTAAACAACAACAAAAACAAAAACTATGTAACACCTACTGTCAAAACAGAAAATATAGTGGCTTTCTTAAAATTTTGCAGGAGTAGGAGAGATAAAAAGAAATCACTTTATGGGGGAAAAAATCACATTCTCCAGTAGGTTACATTAATAATTTAATAGCTTGCCACAGGTGAGAGTTTTAAATATTGGCCTACCTTCTTACTCCAGAAATGCTGTGTCATATGCAGAGCTAAATAAATTGAACAATTTTGCTGCAGAAATTTGAAAATAATAACAGAGTTTTCTGGTCTGACGGTTTGCTTATCTATCTGATTATACTGGATGTGAAGAGAGGAAACAAACCATTATCTATATTTTTATGTTTAATTACTTATATTAAATTGAAAATTTAACAAACTATGACTTTATTAATATTCAGTTATTTGAAATGTGTAATCTAAACACACATGTTTAAAATTATATATATCTTTAAAATTATGCCATATTATCTCAGGTTTTTTGAACACAGAGCAATATTTGTAAAACGCTATACATAAGATTAGTAAACAAATAACGTGATCAAACAAAGTTTCACCAAATAATTTTAGTTATTTGGTGAAACTGGATCACTTAATTTTCTAATAAAGTGATAACTAAAATGTAATATATTTTTCAAAGAGTTTACTGCATTTATTTTATGGAACATGTAGAAATAAATACTAGAACATGTAATAAAAATTATAAAAGAAATAAAAAATGAGTTATATTGGCTGAGATATTTAGAAAAATACAGTGAGTCTACTATTTTAGTTGAGAATATTGATTCTGGTATAGATAGATCATTTTTAAATTTTTTATTCGAATGCTTTTGTACAGATTATCACGTCTTCATATGTGTCTAATCATAATATTCCTACTAGCATATTAATTGCTCGAGGAAGAAGCATTCTGTATCTTGTTCAGTGTTGTATTTTCAGCTGTTCAAGCAGGGTTGTGCCTGTGTATAACAAATGTTTAAAACACATTTGTTGAACAGAAGACTATTTGGAACCATTAGCTTTTGTGGAAAGAAGTGTGAAATTTTTTCTTTTCTAAAGACACAAATGCCAATAAAGTTAAGATAAAATGTTAGAATCATTTGACCTAATGGAGTTGTAAACCAAGACCAATAAGAATTCTGAAATGAGAATAATAACAAGAGCAACATCCTCATCACAAAAACAATTACTTTGGGAAACATTTGTAGAGTTTAATACATATTCCACCCATTTTGTTGGCCATTTTTAATGTCTATTGTATTTTAGCCTTATAGAAAAACACATTTACTTTATATAGGGGGAAATTATAACTCTGAGAGGTGAATAAACTTACACAAGGTCACTAGGTAGGCAAATAAAAAAGCAAACAATCACATCCAGATATGTTGCAAAAGTTTTGCTCTTTCTTCTCTGTCATATTCTCTCAACTTTTTTATATTTATAACCAACGCCATTTATATGATTCCATAGTGTGTGTATTGATGGAAGATCACACAACTCTAACTATTACTGATGAGCTTTTTAAACTTTTTACAATTTTCAATATAAAACTTTCTAAACATATGAAAACATAACAAAACCAACATTAAGCTTCAACACCAATCAACATTTTTTGTATAATTATTTCACCCATTCTTCACAGTTTTTCTATTTGTCTGTTGATGTATTTTAAAACAAATTTCAAACATTATGTCACTTCTTCTCTGACAGTTTTAGCAAATAAAAATAAATAAATGAGTACCCTTTGTTATGTAACCACAATGGCATTTTCACACAGAACAAAATTGAAAATAGTCCCATACTCTCATTTAATGCTAGTCCGGCCAGGCGCGGTGGCTCACGCCTGTAATCCCAGCACTTTGGGAGGCCGAGGCGGGTGGATCACGAGGTCAAGAGATCGAGACCATCCTGGTCAACGTGGTGAAACCCCGTCTCTACTAAAAATACAAAAATTAGCTGGGCGTGGTGGCGTGCGCCTGTAGTCCCAGCTACTCAGGAGGCTGAGGCAGGAGAATTGCTT
>PVKV010027983.1:0-11958 GCA_004027835.1 Alouatta palliata | reverse complement strand
AAAAAAATGCTAGTCCATTTTCAAAATCCCCTTTTGTCATGAAAAGGTCATTACATAGTTGAATTATTTGAATCAGGAGATAAACAAATCTGCTCACTGTATATGATTGTTATATCTCTCAAGTCCTTTTTATTAAACAGACCCACTCCCCTCTTTCAAAATTTTTTTCTGCAAAAAACATACTGGAACTGAACCAATTGCACTGCAAAATGTCCTATATTCTGCATATGTTAATTACCTTTAGCTCTCACATATTGTGTTGATGAGAAGTTGGATGTAAAGGCTTATATAGATTCGTGTTGAATTCATTTGTGGGGGAAAGAATGCTTTATGGCTGGTGCTGTACTTCATATCACATCATACTATACGAGCATAAAATCTGGCTGTTTTACTCTTAGGGATCTAAAATTGGCAAGTGCTAACAGACAGAGAAATAGAGAAATAACATCTTGGACACAATGTTTGGTTAAAAAGGTAGTATTAATAATTCACTACTCTGAAAATTAAAAGTTTGTTATTAAAGAGAAAAATACATTAAAAATTTATATTGTCTCTCTAATATGAAATATATTTAAGGATACACAGACAGGCCAAATGGATGGGGAAAGTTTCTCCACAAAACCACTAAGAACAGTTTACCAGTAAGAATTAGCAGGATAGCAGTAGGGATTTTTTGAAGTCCACATACTCTCAAATGTTTTTAATATTTTATATGCATCAAGGTCATGAATTACCACATATTCTCTCTCTCACATTTGATAGGCCTTTGTAAATAATAATTAACTTGGAATTCAGAAAAATTTTAGCACGAAATGTCTAATATCAAATATGTAATTATACTGCTTTGTGTATCACTTCCAAAGTTGCATTCTCGATATATATTTCTACATATTTGACTACATGTATCTATATTTGAATGATCATAGACAAATTTTCAATATTATTTTAAGCATTATGTCAACGGACATCATTGTAGTAAAGCTACATATCTGAAAAGGTTAGCTATCAAAATTAGATACAAGAGACAGTAGGATGTGACCTTTTTGTATCACAGTGACTCCTTTATTCCTCCATCTCCAATCTTATATCTCTTGTCAGAAACTAGATGTGTCATGTTTTTCTCTGTACATATAAACAGGTCATCTTGTTGCATAATATTCCTATAAAGTAATAAAGATATTCAGAGGCAAGATAAGATTCGCCTCAAATAAAAATAATTATAAATGAATACATTTATAACCTAAATATCTATGACAAGATACACATGCCTCAGGATAATTTAATTTGGTATAAAAATTACTCTTCTAAGTTAAATCCCTCAATAGACCAGTAACAAGTTCTGAAATTGAGGCAGTAATTAATAGTCTACTAACCAAAAAAAGCCCAGAACCAGACAGATTCACAGTTGAACTTTATCGGAGGTACAAAGAGGAGCTGGTACCATTCCTTCTGAAACTTTTCCAAACAAGAGAAAAAGAGGGACTCCTCCCTAATTCATTTTAGTGGAGAGCATCATCCTGATACCAAAACCTGACAGAGACCCCCCCCAAAAAAAAGAAAATTTCAAACAGATAGTCCTGATGAACATCAATGTGAAAATCCTGAATAAAATGTTGGCAAACTGAATCCAGCAGCACATCGAAAAGCTTATCCACCATGACCAATTCAGCTTCATCCCTGGGATGTAAGGCTGGTTCCGGGTACTCAAATCAATAAATGCAATCCATCATATAAACAGAACCAATGACAAAAACCACATGATTTTCTCAATAGATGCAGAAAAGTCTTTCAGTAAAATTCATGCTAAAAAACTTCATTAAACTAGGTATTGATGGAACATATCTCAAAATAGTAAGAGAAATTTATGGCAAACCCATAGACAATATTATACTGAATGAGCAAAAGCCTGAAGCGTTCCCTTTGAAAACTGGCACAAGAAAAGGATATTCTGTCTCACCACTCCTATTCAACATAGTACTGGAAGTTCTGGCCAGGGCAATCAGGCAAGAGAAAGAAAAAAAGTATTCAAATAGGAAAAGAGAAAATCAAATTGTCTGTTTGCAGATGGCATGATTGTATATTTAGAAAACCCCACCGTCTCAACCCAAAAACTCCTTAAGCTGATAATCAACTTTAGCAAAGCCTCAGAAAACAAAATCAAAGTTTGAAAATCACAAGCATTCCTATATACCAATAATAGACAAAAAGAAGTCAAATTATGAGTGAACTCTCATTCACAATTGCTACAAAGAGAATAAAATACAACTTACTAGGAACATGAAGGGTCTTTTCAAGGAGAACTACAAACCACTGCTCCAGGAAATAAGAAAGGACACAAACAAATGGAAAAACATTCCATGCTCATGGATAGGAAAAATCGGTATCATGAAAATGGCCAGACTGCCCAAAGTAATTTATACATTTAATGCTATTCCCATCAAACTACCATTGGCTTTTTTCAGAGAATTAGGAGAAAACTACTTTAAATTTCATATGGAACCAAAGAAGAACCCATAGAGCCAAGACAATCCTAAACAAAAAGACAAAGCTGGAGGCATCACACTACCTGACTTCAAACTATACTACAAGGCTACAGTAACCAAAACAGCACAGTACTGGACCAAACATATATAGACCAATGGAACAGAACAGAGGCTTCAGAAATGACACCACACATCTACAACCATCTGATCTTTGACAAACCTGACAAAAACAAGCAATGGGGAAAGGATTCCCTATTTAATAAATGATGTTGGGAAAACTGGCTAGCCACATGCCGAAAACTGATACTGGACCCCTTCTTTACACCTTATACAAAAATTAACTCAAGATGGATTAAAGACTTAAATATAAGATCAAAAACTATAAAAACTGTAGAGGAAAACCTAGGCAATATCATTCAGGACAAAGGCATGGGCAAAAACTTTATGATTAAAACACCAAAAGCAATGGCAACAAAAACTAAAATTGACAAATGGGATCTAATTAAACTAAAGAGCTTCTTCACAGCAAAATAAACTATCATTAGAGTGAACAGGCAACCTACAGAACAAGAGAAAACTTTTGAAATCTATCCATCTGACAAAGGTCTAATATAGAATGTTCAAGAAACTTAAACAAATATATAAGAAAAAAACAAACACCACCATCAAAAAGTGAGCAAAAGATATGAACATACACTTCTCAAGTAAGACATTTATGTGGACAAAAAACATGAAAAAAAGTTCATCATCATTGGTCATTAGACAAATGCAAATCAGAACCACAATGAGATGCCATATCACGCCAGTTAGAATGGCAATTATTAAAAAGTCAGGAAACAACAGATGCTGGAGAGGATGTGGAGAAATAGGAACACTTTTACACTGTTAGTGGGAGTGTAAATTAGTTCAACCATTGTGGAAGACAGAGTGGTGTTTCCTCAAGGATCTAGAACCAGAAATACCATTTGACTGAGCAATTTCATTACTGGATAAATAACTAAAGGACTATAAATCATTCCATATAAAGACACATGCACACATATGTTTATTGTAGCACTATTTACAATAGCAAAGGCTTGGAACCAACCCAAATGCCCATCAGTGATAGACTGGATAAAGAAAATGTGACACATATAAACCATGGAATACTATGCAGCCATAAAAAAAGAATGAGCTCATGTCCTTTGCAGGGACGTGGATGAAGCTGGAAATCATCATTCTCAGCAAACTAGCACCAGAACAGAAAACCAAACACTGCATGTTCTCAGTCATAAATGGGAGTTGAACAGTGAGAACACATGGACAGAGGGAGGGGAACATCACACACTGGGGCCTGTCAGAGGTTGGCGGGGGGGAAGGGGAGGGAGAGCATAGGAGAAATATCTGATACATGCAGGGTTTAAAATCTAGATGACGGGCTGGTGGGTGCAGCAAACCACCATGTCACAAGTACACCTATGTAACAAACTTGCATGTTCTGCACATGTATCCCAGAACTTAAAGTATAATCCAAAAAATTACTCTTCTAGGAAATATATACTAGCAACTTTTGCCATGTACAATCCATTATGGAACAGGCTTATTATTATCATTCTCCTACGAAATTTAGCAGCTACAGATTATATCTAAATACCACCAGAAAAACTAACATCTATACTTTAATAAGACTTTATTTATATTCATAATAAATTATTGAAGTCTCCAATTTCTTAGTTAATTAGTCTTGTTTTTATGCAGAAATATTGTGGGCTCTTTAAGGCAGAAACTGTTTCTAACTCATCACGGATCTCTAGAGATTGGCACTGAGGAAGAACACAACAGATTTATTTCTTCAATGCTTTTTTAAATAGAACAACTTCTTACTTGCTTGCAGAGATTGAAATTAAGTATTACCATGCCTGATTTTTACAAGAAAATATTTAAGCCAATGTTAATTTGATTCAGTCATTGTATAAGGCCAGTCTATTCAGCAAAAACAGAGCTTCACATTTGGCATAGTTGTCTGTCCTTATAAAAACAGTTTTCAAAGGAATTAAATATGTTATGTTTATAGTATCTGGATAAAATGTTTGGATACTGAAACTTTTACACAGATAAGATATTCACAGATATCCTTGCTTTACTTTACCAACATAGAATCCAATACCTTTGCTGTTTTAAAAATTTACATTCTTTTTATTTTATTGTTCATCCTTAGCTATCAAGTAAGAAATAGATTGATCATTATTCAACGGCAAAGCTCTAAAAATTGTCTTCCTTTGCTTTTCTTACATAAATTATCATGATCTCTTGATTGATTTATATTTGTTCTTAATCAAATGGATCCTGGAATCATGAAAAATTTTTAATTACTGGAATTCACTTATATGTTATTTATAGTGGATAATCCCTTCGAAGCTAGAGGGAAAAATACAAGTATCAAAAGTAAATAGAAAATACAAAGACAGAATTGTAACAGCATATCCAAGCTTTCTTTCATTTGTTTTTCTTCAATGAACCTCATGCTGGTAGAATTTAATTAAAGATTATTCAGTTCAAATCTCTCCCGGAACTAAAATATGTGCATTTACAGAAAGGAGCATAAAAGAAATTTCCCTCCCATTTGCCACTTTCTCCTGTGTCACTCTCCAGCTTCTCTCCTACAAGTAATTCAGCTATACCTTTAGCTCTTATAATTCACTGCATTGAAAGTGAAATAAGGCATAGAGGCACCCTACATTTTCAGACAATACAAGACCTATGTGCTCAGAAAACTGGATAACATTTTGCAAAGCCTGTATATTTAGTAATTTTTTATGATTATATTTTCTGATATATTCATTGCATATTTTTACTATATGTTAGGTTTTCTATTTTAATATATCAAACCCTTTACATGAACAGATTCATGACATTAAAAGTAGAAACTAGAAATTTTGCCAAACCTATTTTATCATGTGTTATTTAACTCCATCTGATAAACTGAGTCACATCCATAGAGGTCAGAGCAAATAAATGTTTCAAGATAGTTTGCTTAAGAAATCTATTTTAATTATTCTTAAATGAATACACCCATAGATTTTATATGCTATATTTATTTATAGTTTATAAATGGTTAAAACTGCGTATCATTCTATTCCCTTATGCATGTAAGCTTATATTTAACCACATTTTAGAGTTTGTTTGAGGTTATTTAGAACAAATATTTCTGACTCAGCAGAATAAGTAAAAACTTAGCCAAAATTAAAACATGTTTACTGAGTTTCCTCTTTCTACAATCACCAAAGTAGGGTTCCCCCAGTTTGGCTACTCTCTCTCTCTATTAATATTTTTGTGACTATATCCTTTTAAACTCAAGACTGTATTAACTTTACATTCATTTCTCTCTCGTGTCCAGACCACTTTGGGATTGACTGTCAAGAAGGTAATGAAAAAATTTTCCTATTACTAAATAACATTATTTAGGCAGTCAATCTACATATAATGTCTTATTCACCATTATAAAGTCTGGACCAGGTGATATACAGGGTAAGGAAATGAGGCTATGAGGAGACAAAGAAGGTGTACCCAAATGCCCCCAAGAACTTTAAAGAACCTCACACTCTTTCTGACATAATCTTACTCCCCTTGCCAATTTATTTTATAGTCCAATGGAAATACTCTCTGCTTTAAAACTTTTCTGCTTCTTTCCATCTCTCATACATGTAGTGAAGACATCTTTAATCTCCAGATTTGACTCTGTCCCCGCTTTCCGAAAATCCTTTAGTGATTCTTTTTCACCACATGGACAAGATTAGCTATGTTCACATGAATCTCTATTTTACATGACACTGACTAATATGCAGCTTTTTCTTCATTTATTAATTCATTCAATAAATATTTTAAATGCCTACAGAGAGAAAATATAGCAGAATGATTTAGAACACAGGCTCAGGAGACATACAGTCTACATTTGTTTAAGAGTTATTCTGGTTAATAGCTCAGTGAACTTGAATAAGCTGCCTAAGCCTTCCAAACCTAAGTTTGTAATTATGAAATAAAATGGGAATGGGCCCAATGTTAGAGGCATCTATGGGGACTGAATGAGACAATCAATGTACTATATGCAGGGTAATGCTGATTGACTACTTGACTATACAATAAATGCAGATGATCATGGCGGTAACAGTTTTGATTTCATGTGGATCATTGTGTATAAGAGCCTGAAAGGAGGCAAAAATAAACAGCCAGAATTGAATTAACTTAGGCACACGTTGTGATACATCTAGCAATAGATGATATTAGTTTGGAGTAGAGTGGTTGAGTGGCAATGGAGAGAAATGAACATATTCAAGAAACAATTTGGACTTAGCATACGTAGAACTTGGTGATAGATTTGTTTCATAGGATGAGGGAGAGGAGATGTCAAGAATCATTTACAAATTTTTTATTTGTGTGATGAGATGAAGGTAGATTAAGTTTAAAGAGGATCTAGGGCAAGGGTCAGGAAGCAGATTAGAAGATATTACAATTGATTTCGTACTGGTTAAATTTGATGTGTCTTTGAGTCGCCCTAAGATATGTCAAATAAGTAACTGTATATACTGGAAAGTGTAGCTGAAGAAAAATAATCAGAAGTGAAACTTCAAATCTCATTAATCCTGACGTGCAATTTACTCCCCCACAACACTGATCTTTAAAATGTCTCATAAGTTTTTTGATACTTTAATTTTTATTTTTGAGTTGGACTTTTGCTCTTGTCACCCAGGCTGGAGTGCAGTGATGCAATATTGACTAGCTACAAACTTCGCCACCCGGGTTCAAGTGATTCTCCTGCCTCAGCCTCCCAAGTAGCTGGGATTACAGGCACCTGCCACCACATTTTGATATGCTAAAATTTGCTTTTATAACTTTCTTATAAAATATCTTCATTTCAGTGCTGCCTTTTTTCCACATTAATATATATTCTTTCTTCCTTTTAATTTCAGCTAAAATTCCAGCTATTTTTGTATTGTTAGTAGAGATGAGGTGTCACCATATTGGCCAGGCTGGTCTCAAACTCCTGACCTCAAGCAACCCACCCACCTCGGCCTCCCAAAGTGCTGGGACTACAGGCGTGAGGCACCGAGCCCAGCCTCATAAATTTTTTTCATACTTATGTATTTTATCTTGATATTCCTTCTTTTTGGAATGTCCTTCTCCCATTTTCTTTACCCGAACATCTTTCAGGCACAGTTAAGATATGTTTTCTCCAGAGAGATGTGTCATAAGCAGGCTCATGAGTGATTCAACAAACTTGTTTTTCATTCCTCCTAGTTAGCTGTTTTTCTTGAGGTTAAATGTGGCCCTGTAACTAAGTTGTGGCCAGTAAACTGTGTACCACTTTCAGACCTGGCCCATAAAGACCTCTATTCCCTTTTGTCCCTAGCCTATTTGATGCAGAATCCAGCAGGCCCTAGGAGATTCCAGAGTCAAGTAAATGAGGCCCTGCCAAACACATCAAATATATAGAAATGCATGAGCAAGAGAAGTTTTACCATGTTAAACCACTGATGTTTTAGAATTCTTACAGCAATTATCTTGCCCTGAAATATTCCTACATTTTTATAATTGTGTTAAGTGCCCCTCTGTGTTCACTAAGCCCCCTGGCATATCTATATCATTATACTTTCCATATGTGGTTCCATATTGGTTTACGTGCCTGTGTCTCACACACTATAGATTCTATGCAGGCAAAGTCTCTCTCTCTCTTCTCTTTGTATCCCTAGTTCCTAACATGGTCCCAGAAACCATGAGTTAGCACTCGTTGAACATTTTTAGAATGATAAAATGAATAGATGATTTTGTTCATTCATCCAGAATTTTCATGTTTCCCCTAAGAGCAAGTGTATGTCATAATACAAATTAAGAGCTATGCAGTATGAGGGTTTCAATTCCTTAATCATTTATTGATTCCTTATTTGTGTCTGTCTTCCTTACTCTGTCTCCTAATTTTCACAAATCGAGTTGTAGAAAAAATTGAATTCGCTCACAATAGTTATTAAATAAATTTTGATATGTTACCATTTGCTTTTATAACTTTCTTATAAAATATCTTCATTTCAGTGCTGCCTTTTTTCCACATTAATATGTATTCTTTTTTCCTTTTAATTTCAGCTAAAAAAAATGAGCCTTTAAGTCTATATTTTAGGTAAAATTTATCAGCTGCTCTTTGAACTTCAAAATTATTCCAATTAACTTTTTTCAAAAAATGAACAACAGATACTTTGGTCCTAAATATTAGAAACAAAAAGTACATTCTGTTTTTCCTTAGCTCTGATGTCTTGCTGTTTTTTAAATTCAGCTTGGCATCTTAAAGTGCCATGAAATAATTACAGAGATCACAGAAGTCTACCCCTCTCCTTGGCTAGGGAACAAAACATGTCAAATCGCCATATGCTACCCCTACACTTCAATGCAACCTTCTGAAAACTCACACATTTCCAACTTCAGGGTTTCTTAGCAACCACTCTAATATTTCAGCCACAAATTGGAAGCGGGCCCCAGTGAAAGAACACAAGAAGAATTCATGGAAAGAACCTTAGAAAATATCGTGTTGTGCTCAGACAAAAAGGAGGAGCAGGCATGTTTCCTCAAGGGATATCTGCATGTGGCAGGTGGGTTCTGGTGTTCATAATTAGTAAGCGTTTTCCTGTATAGCAGATGCTTTAAATATCAACAATTTCAAAGTGAAGCTTAATGCTAAACTGTCCTCATATCTTTTTTGACATATGTATTGTTTTAGCATATTTCAAGATTATAAATGATTTAAATATTCAGTATAAAAGAAAAACTTGGCCCCCAGATCTAATATTTTTTTCAGAGATGAAACAATGTAAGCATTTAATATTTGTTTATCCATTTACTCATATTGGCAATATGATGTAAAGATGTCTGAATTTTATGAAACATAAATTTAGATTGGAATAAGGAAGAACAGATATGCATATTCCAGCTCTTAATTCTGCCATGCAGATTTATTCAACATATAGTAATGAACCAAAAAATACTCAGTAAACCAGTGAAAATTTTGACATTAAGAAACATGTATCTAACAATCTACATTTGGAAATCAAGGAGGTAGGCAAAGAACGTTAACAACCAAAATGAGAATTACATGTCAAATCTCCATATGCTACCCCTACACTTCAACACAACCTTTTAGGTCTGAATCCTAACCCATGACCTATCACTGTACTCAAGGTACTTAAACTCTTTTAGTTTTAAAATGGAGACAAATACCTAGACAGATTGTCATAACAATTAAGTGAAACTATATGTAAAGTTGTAAACAACTATTACTTAATTACTATAATTAATATATTAACAACTTGTATCAGTCCTCCTAAGTATCTAACTCCTCTTTGGGGGAAAAAAAAGATGCACAAATGTCTTATTCCTCCAGGAAATCAATGACGCTCTGCATTTCTGATAATGCCAGCATGGAATTCTTCAAGCAGCAGAACAGCCTGTTGGGGTATGTGTTAACCATTTATTCTCCCAAATCCCTTAACAGCAGTCTACTTTCTGCTGCTATTAATTGTATTCTAATGTCTCAAAGATCTTTGGCTCATCTATTTTCACTTTTTTTTTTCTCCAGAGATTCTCAGGCCACTGCAGTAATCAAACTAACCAAGTGGGTGAGAAATGAACCGAAATGTCACACACCCAGCAGGAAAATGCATGCAAAGTAATCTCTTCTCCTTATCCTTCGCCAAAATCCTGGTCTACTATGGACTGAAAGTGTTCCCAGAGACACAGAGTAATGCCTCTGTCTCTAAGTGATTTGCCTCTGGCTCCTTTTTTCACACCTGCAATTGTTTTATTAGAAACGTCCTCCAATAGGTGTTAACTTTTCTACTTATTATTACCCAGAAGCCAAGAGTGTATCCATTCAGGAACAAGGGAATACTTTTCTAGACTTCTAATACAGTTTATATTTAGTTTGCAGCTTTTCTCTAATAATTTTGTAACTTAACTGAATATATTCTGTTAGTGACTAACCAAAGCTATATGATATAATGTTTTTTACCTCTAATAGCTTTTAATACAAATTTCATTTGATCCTTCAAAGCATCCTGCAAATTACACTAAACCGGTACTATTTAAACTCAGAGAAGGTGAGGCTAAAATGACTTACCCAAGGCAACAAACATGTTAAAGATCTGACTTGGAGGTGCTCTATCAGTCCAGTGTTCTTTCTAAAATATAATCATAAACTTTGTTAGCAAAATAGCCTCTTGATCTGTAAAGGACAGAGAAGTTGCATAACATGCCTCTAATGTTTCATATACTGAGAGTTTTGTTTTGTACACAGGTTCTAATATTTTGATGTTCTTTGTAATCTCAAGTGTGTATAAAAATAGTTAACTAATAGAGTGCACCAGACAAATGCTTATGTTAGCTGTTGTCATGAAAACTATACATTGTTTAAAACAATTGTGATGAATCACATGACCTTTTATTCATACATTTGAATAGTTTTTTTAAATTTATTTATTTCATCTTATTTATTTTTTTTCTTACTTTCCATTTTTATTCATTCATTCACTTAATTTTTTTTAATATATATATTTTTTATTGCATTTTAGGTTTTGGGGTACATGTGAAGAACATGCAAGATTGTTACATAGGTACACTCATGGCAGTGTGATTTGCTGCCTTCTCCCCATCACCTATATCTGGCATTTCTCCCCATGCTATCCCTCCCCAACTCCCCACCCCCCATTGTCCCTCCCCTTTTTCCCCTGACAGACCCCAGTGTGTGATGCTTCCCTCCCTGTGTCCATGTGTTCACACTGTTCAACACCCGCCTATGAGTGAAAATATGCGGTGTTTGATTTTCTGTTCTTGTGTCAGTTTTCTGAGAATGATGGTTTCCAGGTTCATCCGTGTCCCTAAAAAGGACACGAACTCGTCGTTTTTGAAGGCTGCATAATATTCCATGGTGTATATGTGCCACATTTTCCCTGTCCAGTCTATCATCAATGGGCATTTGGGTTAGTTCCAGGTCTTTGCTATTGTAAACTGTGCTGCAATGAACATTCGTGTGCATGTGTCCTTATAGTAGAATGATTTATAGTCCTTCGGACATATACCCAGTAATGGGATTGCTGGGTCAAATGGAATTTCTATTTCTGGGTCCTTGAGGAATCGCCACACTGTTTTCCACAATGGTTGAACTAATTTACACTCTCACCAACAGTGTAAAAGTGTTCCTATTTCTCCACGTCCTCTCCAGCATCTGTTGTCTCCAGATTTTTTAATGATCGCCATTCAAACTGGCGTGAGGTGGTATCTCAATGTAGTTTTGATTTGCATTTCTCTAATGACCAGTGATGATGAGCATTTTTTCATATGTTTGTTGGCTTCATGTATGTCTTCTTTTGTAAAGTGTCTGTTCATATCCTTCGCCCACTTTTGAATGGGCTTGTTTGTTTTTTTCTTGTAAATCTGTTTCAGTTCTTTGTAGATTCTG
>PVKV010027982.1:0-25648 GCA_004027835.1 Alouatta palliata | reverse complement strand
TTTTTTTTTTTTTTTTTTTTTTTTGAGACAGAGTTTCGCTCTTGTTGCCCAGGCTGGAATGGCGCAACCTCGGCTCACCGCAACCTCTGCCTCCTGGGTTCAAGCAATTCTCCTGCCTCAGCCTCTTGAGTAGCTGGGACTACAGGCGCACGCCACCACGCCCAGCTAATTTTTGTATTTTTAGTAGAGACGGGGTCTCACCACGTTGACCAGGATGGTCTCGATCTCTTGACCTCGTGATCCACCCGCCTCGGCCTCCCAAAGTGCTGGGATTACAGGCGTGAGCCACCGCGCCCGGCCTATTCCTTACATTTTTAAAGCAGATTATGGCAAAATACACTGAAATAATCAGTCACTTGTCAACCAGATTATCCAACTATAACTCTTATATTTTGTTCTGAGATAGTTTTTTTTTTTTTTTTTTTGAGACAGAGTCTTGCTCTGTCACCCAGACTGGAGTGCAGTGGCACGATTTCAGCTCCCTGCAAACTCTGTCTCCCAGGTTCAAGCAACTCTCTGCCTCAGCCTCCAGAGTAGCTGGGATTCCAGGCACCCGCCAGCGCACCCAGCTAATTTTTTTGTATCTTTAGTAGAGACGGGGTTTCACCATGTTGGTCAGGCTGATCTTGAACTCCTGACCTCGTGATCCACCCGCCTCAGCCTCCCAAAGTGCTGGGATTACAGGCGTGAGCCACCTCACCCAGCCCCAAGATGATCTCTTAAAAAATTAATTTTAAAGAGCCAGCAGAATTCTAAAACTACCCCAAACCAATACATCTTCCTAACAGTAATTTTGAATCTCAAAAGGTAGCAATCAGATTTAGAGATTCAGCAAGTTTCACACGGAGAGTTTTGTGCTTATCATTAAGCCCAGGCACAACAAATGAACAGAACTATCATTAACTATCATAAAGGCTTAATGTAATTGCACGTTGATAGCCTCTTGTTAATAGAAAAAAAGTTTTTGCTACACTTGAAAAGGTAAAAACCTTGGGAATCTGAATGGAATGTTTACTAACATGAGGAGAGCAAGAAAAAATTTCCTTCAACAGAATAATTATGCTTATTCAATCACTGTAAGCGGAAACAACAGAATCCATTGATTGCCAGTGGTAATTGCCAAGAAAAGTGTAGGAAGGGTTTCTAGACATGACAATCCTCTTTGTTGTAGTGACACTATTGAGCAGGGTTTTCATGCTTAGCACAGGTCCTGTGTTGCCCGTGAACCAAAGAGATGCTGACACTTGGCCTGCCCACGCTCCTCCTCCATGTCAGATGTCAGGTGCCCACCTGGTAGGAGAGGCTATTTCTGTTTCTAGGCCCATTTCCAGAACCAGGGTTGTGTTCTGGAAGTCCGGACAAGAGTTGTCCTGTTAACTGACAGCTGCAGAGGAGGCAGAGAACCCACACTGAGTACAGATTACCCACCTAAGAACTGGCTGGGGCCTTGCTCCCAGGCTGGCTGTCAGCTAAGAGGCCACCTTGTTCTGGCCTCAGAAGCAGGTTCTCCTGCTGAGATTGTGCACCTGCCCAATGCTGACAGCCGGGCTATGGAGGAGCCCACACTTAGCGTTCAGGCTTGAGGCAAGGAGGCTTCTCCCGCAGAGCTATGGTGGTAGCCAGCTGGCTTGAAACAATCCTTTGTTTACAGACTTGCCTCTTATTTCAGCTAAAATTTCAGGTTCTGATGAAAATTCCACCATTATTTCTTTAAATAATTCTTTAAAAGTCTGAGCACCATTGTTGAGCGCATACTACCAAGACTTTACTTGTTTTCTGTAACCCTAGTGACAGTGATCTGTTTATGATTCCATCAGGTCCTTCACAAAGTAAAAAAAAGCAGCTGTTTAATGTATAACACAGGACGAAAACAGCAACACCACAGTAGCAACCCTGAAAAGAAGCATTAAAATGTTCACCTCCATTTTAAGTAGATTTTAAAAACTTCCAGGAGAATGAAACACATACAAGAGGAGAGAACCCTTTTGCAAATACAGAAAAAATTAAAAAGAGAAGGAAAAGCTGGGCAATCTACTGACTACTCTTGACTTTCATTTTCTTCTTTGTCACTCTTTAAGAAACTCAAGAAAGGCTTCTGCATCAGACTAACACACTAGTGTGTAAAAAACAATCCTGCTTGGCCCTGGTGGGGTGGCTCATGCCTATAATCCCAGCACTTTGAAAGGCTGAGGTGGGCGGATCACTCGGTCAGGAGTTCGAGACCAGCCTGGCCAGCATGGTGAAACCCCGTCTCTAAAAATATAAAACAAAACAAAAAATTAGCCAGGCATGGTGGTGCTATGTGGTAGGCTAAGGCAGGAGAATTGCTTGAATCTGGCAGGAGGAGGTTGCAGTGAGCAGAGACCGTGCCACCGCACTCCAGCCTGGGCTACAAAGCAAGACTCTCAACAACAACAACAACAACAAATCCTGATTGAGTTGTCTATGAAACAGTAAACATAACATGGAGTTGTAAATGGAATTTATTGGGGGGCCATATTTGAGATGGCTTTAAAGATAAAACTAAAACAATTTAAGGCCAGACATAGTGGCTCAGAAACTGTATTCCCAGCACTTTGGGAGGCTGAGGCAGGCGGATCACCTGAGGTCAGAAGTTTGAGACCAGCCTGGCCAACGTGGCAAAATCTCATCTCTACTAAAAACACAAAAATTAGCTGGGCGTGGTGGTGCATGCCTGTAATCCCAGCTACTGGGGAGGCTGAGGCAGGAGAATCGCTTGAATCTGGGAGATGGAGGAGGCTGCAGTGAGCCAAGACCGAGCCACTGCACTCCAGCCTGGGCAACAGAGCAAGACTCTGTCTCAAAAAAAATTAAAACAGAAAACAAACAAACAGAAAAAACTAAAACAGCCGGGCGAGGTGGCTCATGCCTATAAATCCAGTACTTTGGGAGGCTGAGGCAGGTGGATCATGAGGTCAGGAGATCAAAACCATCCTGTCTAACACAATGAAACCCTGTCTCTACTAAAAACAAAAAAAAATTAGCTGGACGTGGTAGCACGTGCCTATAGTCCCAGCTGCTTGAGAGGCTGAGGCAGCAGAATCATTTGAACTTGGGAGGCAGAGGTTGCAGTGAGCCAAGATCATGCCACTGCACTCCAGCCGGAGTACAGAGCAAGACTCCATCTCAAAAAAAATCAATTAAAAAAAAACTAAAACAATTTTTTTGTCACTTAAAAGCCCTTTTAAGGTCTACCTTATAAATGCTGTAAACAGTGAGACAATTGTCGAAGTCCCATGGGCCAAATATTTCCAAACAGAATCATGACGCTCAAACTCCCCGAAGTCTCATTTAATAATTACAGTACCAAGCATCCAAGATACCTTTTCACAGCAAATCCATTCATTACAAACCATTATCCAGAAACATTTTACCTACTGGGTGGCCAACAGTGTTTCCTTTATCCAGAAAAATAAACATTCTACATGAAAAGAAAACAAGCATAGGAGATGCATGTGTATGTGCCTTTATCTTTGACGGTCAAAGCTGCTTGAGCAAAAACCATCTAAACTGGACACCAAAGCCAAAAGATCAATCATCTGGGAATGTCAAAATCTTCTGGGCCACCAACCTGACAGCTAAAATGCAAGCCTTGTTTAACTCACAACACTCCATGCTGGTTTCCTCTATTGTGACAGCTGCCCTGTCCACTGTCTTCCTGGACCATCTCCATCCACTGCATGCTTAAGTAAACACCAGTGTTATACCAGGCAAGGAAAAACCTAGTTTCTCCCAAGCTGTTAGGCATATTCATCCCCCTGTGGAAAACACAATGTAGGCAGCCCACTGTCTCTCTCAAATGTTCCCATGGCTTCAGTCTACTTTGAACTTGTTTCTCACAACAGCCAGAAAATTATTCATACCACTCAACTCACACAGTCATATACCACTTTGCACTATGGCTTGACTTTTTCACATATGCTTGTCTCAAGGTCCCAAAGGCTCAAAAAGCTACTTAAAGGCAAAGACCAGGTCTTTCGTTTCTTTAGCGCTGTGCATCTGATCCATAGCCCACCTCATTCTTGTATTCTCTACTAATATTCGGTTATAGGAAAAATTATAATCTGCAAGGACCTTTATTTTGTTGTTGTTGCTGTTTTTGAGACGGAGTCTCACCCAGTGGCCCAGGCTGCAGTGCAGTGGCACTAACTTCACTCACTGCAACCTTCACCTCCCAAGTTCAAGCATTTCTCTTGCTTCAGCCTCCCCGGTAGCTGGGATTACAGGCGTGCACCACCACGCCGGCTATTTTTTGTATTTTTAGTAGAGACGGAGTTTCACCATGTATGCCAGGCTGGTCTCCTGACCCCAGGAGATCCACCCACCTCAGCCTCCCAAAGTGCAGGGATTACAGGTGTGAGCCTGAAGGTCCTTTAGAGATGTCCTAGTCTAAACTCCACATTTGAAATGAAGTAGGTGAGAGTCATTAACCTTTTACAGTCCAATCAATCAGGCAGATGTGTTTTCTCTTCTGTAAAATAGAGATGACACCTACGTGAGAAAACAGTTGTAATAATCAAATTATAGTTTCCTTTTGGTTGTTTTTCTTGTGAAGGCATAATCTTTTTGGTGGATTTTTTTCCTGGTTAATAGCTCAATTGAATTCTAAGCCCAAGAGGCAGGGCTTTTTTCCTACTGTATTTTCTGACCTTATGGTTGGTGTCCAATACAGTGCCTGGTGTCTTTTGAGTAAGCCATGAACTAACCAAGTGGAAGAATGCATTAAACCTCGATTATCACTTTCTTGTTCAGCAAATGTGTTATTCTTTAGTTCCTTTAGGAATCTGTCTTTCCTAAACTGGGCTTTCTCAAAACAAATATACTCCCTACCCCTTTCTCTCTCTTTCTCTTTCTCTCTCTCTCTCTCCACACACACACACACACACACACACACACACACACACACACCCCTTTCTCTTTAAAACAGGTGGCAGAAAAAAATTGCCTCTCATATTTTTGGAATAAAGTTAGCATTTTTACTAGGATATTCAGGAAAACTGATAGATGGAGAGACAGGATTTAGAGGGATTACACATCGCTGGAGAGCTTTCTTATGATTTGCGACATTGAGTCCTTCAATAAAATTACTTGCCTATAACAAATTCTGGCAGACAGTAAATCAGAAATTCACTGGTGAGTTGTCAGTGAAGTTAAATGCTTCATTCTATGTAGTTCACTCTGTTCTATGAAAGCAAACAGTGACTAATAGGATTAACCTGAGCTCTAATACTAAGTGTCGATATTCTTCAACGACAAACGGGTTCCATTAGTACAGGCATTCAATTTATACCATATTTAAGGGGGCATAAATTTTGCTTTTGCAAACACATTTTACTAGAAAAAATACTTGGTCCAGACGCCAGGAGAAAAGTGTCATTTCTTTCCTTTGCAAGAGGGCACCGACAAAACCACCAATGGGGAGGAAGAACAAGGTCCCAGACCTCTGAAGAGGACACAGGTTTCCACTAAAGTAAGGTTGATACTTTCAAGGAATATTTTTCCTAACAGCGAAAATGGTTTAACATATAGCATCTTGTATCAATTACACAAACACCATTAAAGCCACTCCGGTTCCCTGGGAAAGGACCGCAACTGAAATCCCTTCTGGCTTCAGCTGCCTCCTCCCGCCGACTTTGACAGCACATCCAGGGCGCCCAAACACCAGCCACTAGGCTCCCCCCAGCGCCCTCCTCTCGCAGCAAACCACCAAGACTACCAGGCCAAACTCCAAAGTCCCTCAATTCAAAACCGCGAAAATGTGAACCCTGCTAAGCAAACGGCAGGGCGCGTAAAAACTTTTCTTTCTTTCCCTTTTGCGCGCATTCGATACGCTTGTCTCTACTACCAACTCCTCAGGTCCACAGCCTGCTTCCCGTAACCCATCTTGAGGGGCGGAGGAGAGGGAGCGCGCCCACCAAAGACAGAGCTGGTGAGCCCTAAAACCTCGGCGGTTTTCCCGGTGCGGGAACTTTAGCACGCATCAGCCCCCTAATAATCAGATGCAGGAATAAATCAGGGAGAAGGCGCCTCTCTCCATCGCACCCCATCCTTCCTAAGGAAGAAGAGAAGCGTGCAGCAGGAGTTTAGCAGCCAAGTCTGGGCCTTCTTACGGGGCGAGCAGGCCTGCAAAGCAGGCTGTCGGGAACCTGGTGGAAGAAAAGCTGTCCGGCCAAGTGGATGCCTGGGCGTGAGTGAGTGCAAGGCAGGCGGGTAGGGGCCAAGGGGAAAGAGACCGGCATTCGTTTAAGAACCAACCCCGTGCGCGGCCAGCTGCAGCCGCCCGCGAGCCGACTGGGGAGGGGTGTGGACGCCGAGGCCCGCGGATCGGCGCCCGCAGATCTACTTACATAACGCTTCAACTTTTTCTCCGGGGGGGACTTGCGGAGCCATCCGGAGCAGACCACTTCGCCACCGCTCATGGTGCGCGCGTCTCGGGCTCCGGGCCGGGCAGCTGAGGGGCGGCGGGCGCGCTCCCGACACAGCCGACGCCTGTCGAGCGCGCAGCGGCGAGAACCTGGCTCTCCCGGTCGCGCACTCCGGGCGGACGGGGCGGACGGGCTCCAAGGCGCGCGGGTTCCTGGAGTTCGAGTCTCTCCTCTGCAGGCCGGCGAACCTGAACAGGACGCGAGCCGGGGCGGCGGGCGCGCCGGCCTCCTTTCAGGGCGCCCGCCTCGCCTTCAGGGGTGCCGTCTCGCCGGCCGCCTCAGCAGCGCTCGGACTCCGGGGGACTCTGCCCCGACTCGGAGCCGCAGCCGCGGTCCCCTGCGCTCCGCCCCCTAGGGACAAGACCTCCCCGGAGCGCCTTCCGAAACAGACACAGCGCGGCTCACGCACACACACAGACACAATGCCCCGCGCGGTGCCCACTCTCGCTCGCCCGCCCTCGGTTTCGGTGCGCCCGGGCGATCCTCCTTCTCCCTCCTCGGGGGAGGGTGGGTCACTTCTTGGCTCACGAGGAACACCGTGGACAGGGGAAGCCGCGAGCCGCCCGCGGGCAGCCGGCGCGGGGCTGGTCCCGGGTCACAGAGGGAGCCGCAGGGTTGGCGGCGAAGCGCCGGGCGACTCTGAGCCGCGGGCGCGGGGAGGTCGCAGGTCGAGCGGGAGGGTGGGTCCGCTCTTGCGGCCGCCGAAGAGGGCGGGGAGCGGCGGAGGAACAAGGCACTGAGCGGCTTGGCTCCTGGGAGGGATCCCGCTGTCCCGTCCCCTCGCGCTCCTCCCCCGCCACCTCCCCCACCCCGGGGCGCGCGGCAGGTTCTGAGCGGCTCGGCCCCAGATCCCGATCCCTCCCTCTCCCGGCCTCCGAGCTCTCTCTTCTCCCTTTCCTCCTCCCCTTCCCACGTTCAGGCCCGGCTCCGGTTTCTGCCCAGACTTTCTCTGAAACTCCGCCGGAGCGCTTCCAGCCAAAACAACAAGGGCCGGAGGAGGAGGCGGACGAAGGGAGAGAGCGAGAGAGGGAGGGAGCGCGAGTCCGAGAGGCACCCTGGGATCTGTAGTTCGGGAAGCAGGAGCAGGGTCCTCCGCCGTCCGGCGGCCCCCAGCCGGCTCATCGCCCAGGAGGACAGCAGAGGCCTCGGCTAGGGCAGAGGGCACCGGGCTCGGGCGCGGGGAGGACCGAGGGACTTTCGAATGTTTACCCGGGATTTGCAATCGACTCAACCCGGGTGCCAGTTCGGAGTTTGTGCTGCGCCCGAAACCGGGAGTTTCGGGGTTTTCTCTACTTGACAGCCTGAAAAGCAAAACCCACAGGAGACCACCATCCTGCCGGTCCCCGCTGCACGAGACTAAAACACAGACCAAGAGGGCGCGGGTGCTCCCAGCTTGGAGGGGAGGACAGATGGGGACCCACCAGGGCTGGCCTGGGCTGGTCTCTGGAGCCGTCGGGCCAGAGTGATGGGGGCGCTTGGTGGGGCCAAGGATTTGATTGGGTCCTATCTCTGGGACGTTTTGAAGTCTCACACTCCCTCCATTTGTTGCCTATTTCTTCCACTTTGTATTTGTTTGAAATCTACTGTTGGGATGCTGGACCGGGCGGGAAACTTGGCCGGGCGCGGTGGCTCACGCCTGTCATTCCAGCACTTTGGGAGGCCCAGGCAGGCGGATCACCTAAGGTCGGGAATTCGAGACCAGCCTCAGGAATTCCAGATCAACATGGAGAAACCCAGTCTCTACTAAAAATACAAAATTGGCCGGGTGTAGTGGCGGGTGCCTATAATCCCAGCTACTCGGGAGGCTGAAGCTGGAGAATCATTTGAACCTGGGCTGCGCTCCAGCCTGGGCAACAAGAGGGAAACTCCGTCTCAAAAAAAAAAAAAAAAAAAAAAGAAAAGAAAAGAAAAGGGAAACTTACTGGGTGCCCTAGTTCTATTTGCCTACTTGTGTGTTTCACAATTATTATACCTGGTCCTGAGTTTAACATGATTCTATAATAGAAACATCTTCTCCAATTTATTCGTGAGAAACAAAGCCCCAAAGCAAATTTCAGAAGATGATATAATCAGATAAAATTGCTAAAAATATGAGGAGATAAATGAACATTTCTGGAAAGACGTCACTTCAACAATTTTCTTATTAACACAACATTCATATTCCGGAGCTCTTCTGAGTTTGAAAATGTTAGATGATTGCAATCAGAAATTAGGTGCTGGAGTGGTGACGAGACAAAGGTCCCTGCATATATGGAGATAGTGGCGTAGGGTAGTAAGCAAATAAAGGGTCCACAAAACTACAGATTGCTCTAAAAATGTGCCCTGAGGGAAATTGACAAAGTGAGATGAAACAAAAATTAAGGTGGGGAAAGGGACTGTTTTGTGAGGACGTCTGTAGCCAGGGACTTGAAAGAGGTTGTAAACAAGAAAAGAATCAGACTTGTTTTCTCCACCAATAAAAGGAATAACCGTAAGGAGAACTGAAAAGAGAAAAAAGCAGCAACAGAATTACTTCATAGTGAGCCCAAAAGGAGACTCCTGGGAACCTGGAGGTGAGGATAGGGAAGAGTTCTGAGGAGGGATGAGGGAGGTGGCTAAATTGTGAAACTCGAGTCCCCTAAGCTGGAACATTGGTAAGAGCTACTCCATTGCACTATCATGAATGGGTGTCATTCAGTAACTTTCCATTAGGTTAATATCTCCTTTACTCTCATCAGTGTCAGAGAATACCTTGAAAATAGAAGTAAGTTATTAACAGAAAATAAAGCTGGTATTCCAATGCTATCTTCAGTTTATATAACAAGTATCATTAATAGAAAATACAGCTGAGGCTGGGCGTGGTTGCTCATACCTGTAATCCCAGCACTTTGGGAGGCCAAGGGGAGCGGATCACCTGAGGTCAGGAGTTTGAGACCAGCCTGGCTAACATGGGGAAACCCCGTCTCTAATAAAAATACAAAAATTAGATGGGCGTGGTGGTGAGCACCTATAATTCGATAATCCCAGCTACTCTGGGAGGCTGAAGCAGGCGAATCACTCGAACCTGGGAGGTGGGGGTTGCAATGAGCAGAGATTGGACCACTTCAGCCTGGACAACAGAGCGATGCTCTGTCTCAAAAAAAATAAAGGAAAGGAAAAGAAAAGAGAAAAGAAAAGAAAAAGAAAAGAAAAGACAACATCGGAAAAAGCCTGGTTCCCACTGGGGTTTAGAGACCTTAATCTTTTGGCAGGTACTTTACTACTAAGAACTTCTTGCAGACCTGGATGCACTTTTCAAGTAATCAACTTAGTAGTCATGACCTTGGGTAAATTACACAATGTCTCTGAGTCTCAGTTTCCTGATATGTGAAATGGGAATTGTAACACCAAGTTTGCAGACATTTAATGAAAAATAGAAATGGTAGTGTTGGCCAAGCGCAGTGCTCACACCTGTAATCCTAGCACTTTGGGAGGCCAAAGAGGGTGCATCGCCTGTGCTCGGGAGTTGGATACTAGCCTGGGCAACATGGTGAAACCCCTGTCTCTACTAAAATACAAAAAATTAGCTGGGCATGGTGGTGTGCGCCTGTAGTCCCAGCTACTCTGGAGGCTGAGGCAGGAGAATTGCTAGAACCTGGGAGGTGGAGGTGGCAGTGAGCCATGATCGTGCCACTGCACTCCAGCCTGGGCGACAAGAGTGATACGCGTCTCAAAAAAAAAAAAGGAAGAGAAAGAAATGGTAGTGTTGGCCATGTGCAATCGCTCGCGCTTGTAATCCCAGCACTTTGGGAGGTCTAGGTGAGCAGATCAGTTGAGGCCAGGAGTTCTAGACCAGCCTGGCCAATGTGGTGAAACTCAGTCTCTACAAAAAACACAGAAATTAGCCAGGTGTGGTGGTGCGCCTGTAGTTCCAGCTACTTGGGAATCGCTTGAACCTGGGAGGGGGAGGTTGCAGAGAGCCGACATCGTGCCACTGCACTCTAGCCTATGTGACTGCGCCAGACCCTGTCTCAAAAAATAAAAAAGAAATGGTAATGTTTAAATATCAGGCACATATTAGATGTTGGAGGATTTTTGCTGTTTGTTGCTGTATTTCTTAATGTTCTTTATAAAACATAAGCAAGTGCAATTTTTATGGCAGCTAATAAACCATTAACACCTCTTTTTAAGTATGTGAACATAAATCATGCCACAAATCTTCCAAATGAAAATAAACCATCGAATTTGTTTTCTACTTCTCCCATAGCCAGAGTGTATCTACATTGAGCCAAAAGTATTTATAATTAGCATCAGTAAGACTTGAACTGTTGAATAGTTAACTATTGGCTTTAGCAAATTTGCTACTTCCTACACTCTTGTTATAAAGTCCTTTGCAAATGGAAAATTGTAATATAGCTTATATTATTTAGCTTTGGGAATTTCCAATAATTTTTTTTCTTTATTTCAAATAAGGCATTCGGTTATCTCATTCCTATGTAAGAAATCTTTAAGTGTTTTTCCTATCTTGTACTTAGTTGTTTTAGACTTGAATTTCTAGGAATTAAATCAGAGTTGTAAAGGTTGAAGATAGATACGTCTCCATGTATATATTTTAGAAAGGAAACTTGCCTTATTTTCATTTGTCATTTTTAGATTATTTGTTAAATCATATTTTATATCTTTATACCTTAAAAGTCATGCTGGAAAAAATTACTATATATATTTTAAATTTTATTTACAACAAATATTTATGGGATTCCTACTGTATGTCAGTCCCAGAGGACCAGGGGTACAGTAGACCTGTTCCTGCACTCCTCTTTCCTGGAGAAAAGCTTTTGCAGATGACTAACCCCATCATTTCTGCAATACAGTTGATAAATGCTATGGAAGAAAATATAGTATTGTTTGGGCATATAATAGAGGATACCCCGCCCTCCCCCACCACAAGAGTAGGGTGGTAGGTTGGGAAGGACTTCCCCGAGGAAAATACCTTTTTTTTTTTGAGACACAGTCTCACTTTGTCACTCAGCCTGGAGTGCAGTGGCATGATCTCGGCTCATTGCAACCTCCGCCTCCTGGGTTTAAGCTATTCTACTGTCCCAGCCTCCCAAGTAGCTGGGATTACAGGTGCGCACCACCACGTTGGGCTAATTTTTGTATTTTTAGTAGAGATGGGGTTTCACCATGTTGGCCGTGCTGGCCTTGAACTCCTGACCTCAGGTGATCCACCTGTCTTGGCCTCCCAAACTGCTGGGATTACAGGCAAGAGCCACTGAGCCCAGCCAGGAAAACTCTTTAAACTGAGATCCTCAGGATAAGAAGAAGTTGGCCTGGTGGATGTAGTAAGAGAGTATTCCAGACAAAAGAGAAGGTGCTAGGTGTACAGGTCTTCAGGCTGGAAGGAGCATTTAAGGAACTGAGTGAAGGCAGCAGTGAGGTGAATGAGAGAGACATTGGCACTGGCTAAGGTACAGAGGCAGGCAAGGAACAGATTATGTAGGTCCCTGGAAATCATCTTCAGATTTAGACATTTTCCTAAAGCAAATGACCATTTCATCTCCTGTGGCATTCAAATCTATCCAAATCACCTCAAGCAATCACCTTTGTACATTTTCTTATTCCCTTCCAGCATCCTCCTTTAGCTATCCATCTTTCAACTTGATTTTTCAATAGCTCCCTATGTCATTTTTCTTTCTTCTCAACAACTTTTCTAGTCTATTGAGATTTGTGCTTTCCCATGATCTATCAGACGTCTCCTTTCTTCATTCCCTTCCCCTTATCCAATTTACATTTTGTGGTCCACATTTTCAGTAAACATTCCTATCTCACAAAACCCCAACAGCCTGCCATGTTGGCCAGGGTGGCCTCAAACTCCTGGTCTCTAGTGATTCACTCTCCTTGGCCTCTCAAAGTGCTGAGAATACAGGCGTAAGCCACCATGTCCAGCCTGACTGTACTTTCTTCTGCACCCAACCAGCCAAGTGCTGTTTGTGCAAGTCACAGAACGGGATGAGTGGCATCACTGTAAATTCATGTTGAGTGACATCAGATAGATACACAACTATTCTACAGGGGCAGATCTTCGTGTCCTGGGACCAGAAATTTATACAGTTTAGGGAGTCTTTTTAAAGAAAAAAAAATGCAATTACAAATACAAAATTAGGATGACTATGCATTTAGAATGAGGAAGTAAATCACCAACAAATTCCTGAACCCCTGGAGATACAGATGTCCTTCATCTAAGATTTAAAGTTAATTTACCAGAATCTTTACATGCATATGCTTCCTGAGTACAGCTTGACACACCCACCCCACTAGGACACTCCACTTCTCCCCACAGCTCCCCATTCTCATGAGAAGCCTGTGCAATGAGAGGCCCTGAGCTGAAGCTTCACTGGCTTTATGGATGTCTCTGCTACCCAGTGTCCTAGACTGCTCAGGCTGCTATAATAAATAAACAATAGCCATTTATTGCTCGTAATTTTGGAGGCTTGGAAGTCCACCATCAAGGTACCAGCAGATTCAGTGTTTAGTGAGGTCCTTTTCCTCACAGATCCTGCCTTCTGTCTGTGTCCTCACATGGCAAGAGCCATACACAGGCTGCCCTAGGCCTTTTGTAAAAGAGCACCGGCTATATTTATAAAGGCAGAACGCTTATAACCTATTAGGCGGGTGCAAAAGTCATTAGGGTTTTGGACTGTGAATTTTAAGTCATTATAACCAGTCTCCAACACATCTTATTAAACAAAATAGGAACCATAACAATCAACACATTTTTGCCGACAAGAAATAAGTTTGTTTATTCCTGCAGCGTAAAAATTCGTGCTTCAGGATTTGACGAACTCTTAGAAAGCATTTTCTGCCTCCTGCTGGTGTGGAAACATTTTACCTGCAAAAAGCTGTTGCAATGCTAAAAGTAGCAGCAGTCAGTCGGAGGGAGGTCAGGTAAATATGGTGGATGAGGCAAAACTTCGTAGCCCAATTCATTCAACTTTTGAAGCATTGGTTGTGTGACGTAGGGTCATTGTGAAGAATCGGGTCATTTCTGCTGACCGATGCTGGCTGCAGGCACCGCAGTTTTTGGTGAAGCTCATCGGTTTGCTCAGCATACTTCTCAGACATAATGGTTTCGCCGGGATTCAGAACGCTGTAGCGGATCAGACCGGCAGCAGACCACCAAACAGTGACCCTGACGTTTTTTGCTGCACGTTTGGCTTTGGGAAGTGCTTTGGACCTTCTTTTCAGTTCTCCCACTGAGCTGGTGGTCACGGGTTGTCCTATAAAATCCACTTTTCATCGCAGGTCAGAATCCGATTGAGAAATGCTTCATTGTTGCATAGAGTAAGAGAAGACGACACTTCAAAGTGATGATGTTTTTTCGTTTTCTGTTAGCTTATGAGGCACCCACTTACTGAGCTTTTTCACCTTTTCAGTTTGCTTCAAATGCCGAATGACCGTGGAATGCTCGATGTTTTGTTCTTCAGCAACTTCTCATGTAGTTGTAAGAGATCAGCTTCGATGATTGATCACAGTTGATCATTGTCAACTTCCGATGGCCAGCCACTACAGTCCCCGTCTTCAAGGCTCTTGTCTCCTTTGCAAAACTGTTTGAACCACCGTTGTTAGCGGTTCCTGGGCCAAATGCTTTGTTGATGCTCTAAGTTGTCACCACTGCTTTATGGCCCATTTTGAACTTGAATAAGAAAATCGCTTAAATGTGTTTTTTGTCTAACATGATTTCCATAGTCTAAAATAAACGTAAAATAAACAGCAAGTAATAAGTAATTAGCAAAAAGACCGCAGATCAAGAAATGCCCAGTAAAACGATGTATAACATAACCACATTTATTTAAGAATGTGGACCAGGCGCGGTGGCTCACACCTGTAATCCCAGCACTTTGGGAGGCTGAGGTGGGCAGATCATGAGGTCAGGAGTTCAAGATCACCCTGTTTTTTCTACTAAAAACCAGAGTTTTTTAGTAGAAACTCTGTCTCTACTAAAAATACAAAAACAAACAAACAAAAAAAAAATCAGCTGGGCATGGCGGCAGGCGCCTGTAATCCCAGCTACTTGGGAGGCTGAGGCAGAGAATCGCTTGAACCCGGGAGGTGTAGGTTGCAGAGAGCTGAGATGCGACATTGCACTCCAGCCTGGGTGACAGAGCAAGACTCAGTCTCAAAAAAAAAAAAAAAAAAAAAATGTATTTCAATATCAAATAGCAAATTCCAACAATGCAAAAACTATAATTACTTTTGCACTCACCTAATAATTACTTCTCACAGGTGCCACCTAATCTTTAGAACTTGAAATATTTGCTTTGGGTGTGGTGGCTCACGCCTGTAATCCCAGCACTTGGGGAGGCCAAGGCAGGTAGATCACAAGGTCAGGAGTTCGAGACCAGTCTGGCCAACATAGTGAAACCCCCATCTCTACTAAAAATACAAAAATTAGCCGATCGTGGTGGTGGGCGCCTGTAATCCCAGCTACTTGGGAGGCTGAGGCAGGAGAATCACTTGAACCTGGGAGGCAGAGGTTGCAGTAAGTCGAGATGGTGCTACTGCACACTAGCCCAGGTGACTGCGAAAATACATCTCAAAAAAAAAAAAAAAAAAGAATTTGAAATATTTACATGTTTAATCATTTCTAAGGAAGTTGTGTTTAAATCTCAAAATGAAAATATCCTTGCAATAAGATTTATACTGGATAATGTGAAAATGGTCCTTTGAAAAAAGAATAAAATATTGCTTGTTTTTAGAGTATTTTTGAGAACTAAGCTCTGATTTTTTATCTTGCCCAAATTCCTACTTAAGGAGTACAAGAGGTCATGCCCTACAAACTATAAATTCTTATTAGATGGGTTTTGTTTGACCCCATATATTGTGACTTACTTTTCAATCTGACTCTGGAATAACATTATGAGACAAGAAAAAAAAATTTTGACCTCAAAATATATTTCCTTGCCATACCTCAAAATTGCCTTGCAAAGTCTCTTATGGGAAAAAAATCCACATTCTGTAGAGAATCCCCTTCCCCCTTTGTTTTTCTTCCTTTCTTTCCAGATCCAGGAGATAATCAACTAAGATCCAGGTACCCTTTTGTGTCCCGTAAGAAACATTTACAACCTGCCCTCTCTCTGAAGTCTGCTATCTGAGAGATTCCTCTGCACAATAAAACTTGGGTCCCACAATCCTTTGTCTTAACCTGAATATTCCTTTCCATTAATCCCAGGTCTTCAAACAAACTCAACCAATTGTCAAAAAGAAAATGGTTAAACGAGTGGTGGCTCATGCCTTTAATCCCAGCACTTTAGGATGCTGGGGCAGACAGATCACTTGAGGTCAGGAGTTTGAGACCACCCTGGCCAACGTAGAGGAAACTCTGCCTTTACTAAAAATACAAACATTAACCAGGCATGGTGGCACATGCCTATAATCCCAGATACTTGGGAGGCTGAGGCACAAGAATCACTTGAACTCAGGAGTCGGAAGTTATAGTGAGCCAAGACCATGCCACTGCACTCCCGCCTAGGCGACTGAGCAAGACTCTGTCTCAAAATAATAAATAAGTAAATTATGAAGTGACTGCTTCAGATCAATGCCATTTGTTACACTAAAGTTAAAACTACATGTAGAGGTAGCCAAAAAACAGACCCACACATATATGGTTACTAATGAAGTACAGTGGGGAAATGACAGACTTTTCAGTAAAGGGTGCTGGGTCAATTGGATATTCCTATGAGAAAAATAAATGAATCTTGATCCCTATCTCATAAAACACACAAAGATCAATGCCAGATAGATTATAGATTTAAAAGTTATAGTGAAAAAGCTAGACTGGGCATAGTGGCTAATGCCTGTAATCTCAGCACTTTGGGAGGCTGAGGTGGGTGGATTGCCTGAGGTCAGGAGTTCAAGACCAGCCTGATCAACATGGAGAAACCCTGTCTCTACTAAAGATACAAAATTAGCCAGGCATGGTGGTGCATGCCTGTAATTCCAGCTACTCGGGAGGCTGAAGCAGGAGAATCGCTTGAACCTGAGAGACAGAGGTTGTGGTGAGCTGAGATCGCACCACTGCACTCCAGCCTGGGCAACAAGAGTGAAACTCCTTCGCAAAAAAGAAAAATAAATAAAATGAAAAAACCAAAAAGTTTCTAAACGAAAACATAGAAAACTATTTTCTTGACTTTGAGGAAGGTAAGCAGACACAGAAAGCTATAACCCTAAAACCAAAAAGTGATAAATTGGGTAACATTAAAATTGAGAACATCTTCTCATCAAACATCCATTCATCTAACCCAAGACTTCAACTTCCAACCAAGATGGAGTAAAAGAGACTAGATTTTCCTACCCTACTGAAACAACATTTTTTTTTTAAAGGACAACATACATGAAACAAAAATTTTCATGACATTGGACATCAGGCAGTGAAGGACAGTGATACCTGGACTCCAGAAACAAACAGGATAAGCTCTACAATTCTCCCAACTTACTGATAGGCAGTAACTTGGAAGAATAAGAGACTTTCTTACAGACTCTAAGCCACAGTGCAGGGAGCTTGGAGGTCTTTCTGAGTTGAAATGATAGATCTTGGGGTTTGAGAAGGCTAATGCAAGTAGAGGTCACAAGATAGATTATGAAACAGGAAAGATCTACAGAGAGAGAGAGCTCTGGAAATTTCCACTCAAGTGGTCACCCTCAAGGCCTCAGTTAAATACTGATGAATGAATGCAGGTGAATAAACTCCCTTACACTAGAGAAAAACACCACTGATTAGAAGGGAAAAAAAATTGCCGAGGATCACACAGAGTTGACATAGTTTCTCTTCTCCCCAACCAGAGCAGAAAACACTATAATGCACAGAGCATTCATGAGTTCCTTGAAGGATTTTGTTTCAGCAGTGGTGGAAAGTTAGCTTTAGATTAAATACTGCTGTGGTCCTACCTAAGAAAACATAATAGCAAGACCCTATAAAAACAAACTGTTTTCAAGTAACTATGTCCCAGAACAAAGCTCAATATATTCATAGAAAAACAAAAATATCCTACACTCAACAAGATAAAATTTACAATGTGTGATATCCAATCAGAGATTAGTAAGAGGCAGGTAAATATGGTCCAAAATAAAGGGGAAAAATCAATCGATTGAAGCCAATCTAGAAATTACAGATGATGACCTTAGTGGACAAAAAAACATTAGAACAGTTATCATCGCTATATCGCATACATTCGGAAAACTAGAGGAATGACTTGGCATGGGAAGTAGAGACACAGGAGATATTATGAAGACCCAAATTAAATTTCTAGAGATGAAAAATACAACGACTAACATGAAAGATATGATGCATTCAATTAATGGTAGATTAGACATCACAGGAAATTAGACATCACATTTGAATACATAGCAATATGAAATACAGAGAGGAAAAAAAGATTGAAATAAATGAACTGAGTATTAATCAAAATAAAATCACTTTAGCAGCCTATTATATATGTAATTAGAGTCCCCAAGGTGTGGGTGTTGAAAATTCTTGAAGAGATAATGGCCAAAATTTATCGAAATTTGACCATTGTAAATCCATAGATTCAAGAGACAACATTGCTGAAGGAAATTCTAAAAGACTCTAGTAAGATATACTGAGTCGATTAATCAAAAGACCAAAAATGGCTGGGCACAGTGGCTCATGCCTATAATCCCAGCACTTTGGGAGGCTGAGGCAGGCGGATCACCTTAGGTCGGGAGTTCGACACCAGACTGACCAACACATGAAACCCCGTCTACTAAAAATACAAAAATTAGCTGGGTGTCATGGTGCATGCCTGTAATTCTAGATGCTTGGGAGGCTGAAGCAGGAGAATCGCTTGAACCTGGGAGGCGGAGGTTGTAGTGAGCCAAGACCGTGCCACTGCAGGCCAGCCTGGGCGACAGAACCAGACTCTGTCTCAAAAATAAAATAAAATAAAATATTTTAAGAAAAGATCAAAGAACATTTTCCTGAGTCGGGGTCTCTCTCTATATTGGCCAGGCTGGGGTGCAGTGGCACAATCATGGCTCACTTCAACCTTGAACTCCTGGACTCAAGGAATGCTCCCACCTTAGCCTCTTAAGTAGCTGGAACTATAGGCATGCATTACCATGCTCCACTAATTTTTTTGTAGGATGGGGTCTCACTGTGTTGCCCAGGCTGGTCTTAAACTCCTAGCTTCAAGTGATCCTCCCACCTTGGCCTCCCAAAGTGCAGAGATGATAGGTATGAGCCATTGGGCCCACCCAAAAGACAACATTATTAAGTTGTCAGTTTTTCTCCAGATTGACCAATAAATTTAAGAAAATCCCAATCAATACCCCAGCATCACAGTCAGCAACTATTTTTTTTTTTTCAAAATGACAAGCTGATTCTAAAATTCATGTGGAAATGCAAAGGACCTAGAATAGCTAAAACAACTTTGAAAAAAAAAAGAGCATTTACACTACCTTACTTCAAGACCTATTATAAAGCCACAATACGGCAGCTTATGCCTGTAATCCCATCACTTTGGGAAGCCGAGATGGGTAGATCACCTGAGGTCAGGGGATCGAGATCATCCTGGCCAACATGGTGATACCCTGTCTCTAGTAAAATTACAAAAATTTGCTTGGTGTGGTGGTGCACGTCTGTAATCCCAAATACTTGGAAGGTTGAGGCAGGAGAATTGCTGAACCTGGGAGACAGAAGTTGCAGTGAGCCAAGATCGTGACATTGCACTCCAGCCTGGGCAGCAAGAGCAAAACTCCATCTAAAAATCATAAAAATAAAAATAATAAAGCCACAATAATGAAGACAATATAGTGTTGACATCAACAGACAAATGGATTGATGGAACAGAATAGAGAGTCAAGAAATAGACCTGCTCAATTTTTTTTTGACAAAGGTGCATAGGCAATTCAAAGGAGAAAGGATATTTTTTTCATTAATTGATACTGAAATAATCAGATATCCAAATGCAGCAAACAAACCAAAACTTTGATCCATACCTTGTAGCACACGCACAAATGTGCTCTCAACCTAATGTTAAATCTGATTAGAATAAAACATCTAGAAGAAATATAGGAGAAAATCTGTGTGACATTCTGTATGGCTTAAATGTGTCACCCAAAGTTCATGTGTTGGAAATTGAATCCCCAGTGCAACAATGTTGAGAGGCGGGACCTCCAACAGGGCTCTCCCCTAGTGAATGGATTAATAGCATTAGGGTTTGAATGAGTTAGTTTTTGCAGGAGAAGTTTCCCATAAAAGAATGTGTTCAGCCCTCTTTCTCTTGCTCTTGTTCTTCTTTGCCTTTCTGGGAGGACAAGGCAGACGGATCGCTTGAGCCCAGGAGTTTGAGACCAGCCTAGGTAACATACTGACACCACGTCGCTACTAAAAAATATCAAAAGTTAGCTGGGCGTGGTGCCATGAGTCTATAGTCCCAGTTACTTGGGGGCTGAGGCAGGAGGATTGCTTGAATCTGGAGGATGAGGCCGCAATGAGCCAAAATCATGCCATTGCACTCCAGCCTGGGTGACAAAGTGAGACCCTGTCACACACACACACACACACACACACACACACACACACACACACACAAAATACAAACTGGGTGTGATAGCCCATACCTATAATCCCAGCATTTTAGGAGGCCAAAGTGGAAGGATTGTTTGAGCATAGGAGTTGGAGACCAGCCTGGGCAATATAGATAGACCTTGTCTCTACAAAAAATTTAAAAAATTAGCCAGGCATGGTGGCACACGCCTGTGGTCCAGCTACGTGGGAGGCTGAGGTGTATTGCTTGAGCCTGGGAGGTCGAGGCTGCAGTGAACCATGATCACTCCATTGCACTCCAGTATGAGCAACAGAAAATAAAGAAAAGAAAGACCCAGCATGGTGGCTTGCGCCTGTAATCCCAGCACTTTGGAGGCTGAGTTGGGCAGATTACCTGAGATTGGGAAACTAGGCTGACCGATATGGAGAAACCTCATCTCTACTAAAAATACACAATTAGCTGGGCATGGTGGCACATGACAATAATCCCAGCTGCTTAGGAGGCTGAGAAAGGAGAATGGCTTGAACCAGGGAGGCGGAGGTTGCAGTGAGCCAAGATGGTGCCATTGCACTCCAGTCTGGACAACAAGAGCAAAACTCCCTCTCAAAAAAATTAAATTAAATTAAATTAAAAAGAAGAAAAGAAAAAGGTAAAAACTATAAATTGGACTTTCTCAAAATTAAGAATCTCTGCTCTTTGGAGGACATTGTCGAGGCAATGAAAAGACAGGCCACAAATAGTGAGAAAATATTTGCAAATCACATCTGATAAAGGTTTTGTATCCAAAATATATAAAGAACTATAAAAACTCAGCCCAGGCCTGATAGGTCACGTCTGTAATCCCAGCACTTTGGGAGGCCAAGGTGGGCAAATCACTTGAGGTTGGGAGTTCGAGACCAGCCTGACCAACATGGAGAAACCCCATCTTGACTAAAAATACAAAATTAGCCAGGCGTGGTGGCACATGCCTGTAATCCCAGCTACTCTGGAGGCTGAGGCAGGAGAATCACTTGAACCTGGGATGCAGAGGTTGCAGTGAGCTGAGATCGCACCATTGCACTCCAGCCTGGGCAACAAGAGCAAAACTCTGTCTCAAAAAACAAACAAACAAACCTCAACAACAAAGCAACAAACAAGCCAACTTAAAAATGGGCAGAAGAAGGCCGGGTGCGGTGGCTCATGCCTGTAATCCCAGCACTTTGGGAGGCCAAGGCAGGTGGATCACCTGAGGTTGGGATTTCGAGACCAGTCTGACCAGCATGGTAAACCCTGTCTTTCCTAAAAATACAAAATTAACTGGGTGTGGTGGCACATGCCTGTAATCCCAGTCATATTAGAATGACTAAAATTTTAAAAATTGATCATATCAAGTGTTAATGAGAAGACTGAGCAACTAAAGCTCACTGTTTTTGGGACATTTTAACAGTTTCTCTTTTTTTTCCTTTCTTTCTTTCACTTTTGAGTTGGAGTTTTGCTCTTGTTGCCCAGGTTGGAGTGCAATGGCGTGATCTCGGCTCACTACAATCTTTGCCTCCTGGGTTCCAGAGATTCTCCTGCCTCAGCCTCCTGAATAGCTGGAATTACAGGCATGCGCCACCACGCCAGGCTAATTTTGTATTTTTAGTAGAGACGGGGTTTCTCCGTGTTGGTCAGGCAGGTCTCGAACTCCCGATATCAAGTGATCCACCTGCCTCAGCCTTTCAAAGTGCTGGAATTACAAGCGTGAGCCACCGCACCCGTCTGACAGTTTCTTATAAAGTTAAACATACCCCTACCATATGACCTAGACATTCCACTCCCAAATATTTACCCAAGATAAGTTAAAGCATATGTCAATACAAAGACTTGTGCACAATGTTCATAACAGCTTTACTTTAAATAGTCCCAAACTGTAAACAACCCAAATGCCCATCAGCAAGTTAATGGATAAAAAAAAAGTGTGGTATACAATGGGATACTACTCAGTAATGAAAAGGAATGAACTTGGATTACATGTAACATGAATGAATTTCAAAATCATGATGCTGAATGAAAGAAGCCAGACAAAAATAAGAACATATTGTAGGATTTCAGTTACACAAAATTTTAGAAAATACAAACGAATCTATAATGACAGAAGACAGATGAGTGGTTACCTGGGGTTGTGAGGGATGGATATATTAATTGTGGTGATGGTTTCACGGTAGGTATCTATGCCAAAACTTATCAAATTATACGCTTTAAATACATGCACTGTATTGCATGTCAGTTACTCCTCAATAAAATTGCTTTAAAAAAATATAAAGATAGTCAACTCAATTGGGAGGGGGAAAGGCAAAAGATTTAAATAGGAATTTTAGGCAGTGGTACTCTCTGGAAGTCTGGAGAATGGTTACCTTGGGTATGTGTGTCGAGGGGTTGCTTCTAATAGGATGGTAATGTTGGTATCTTTATCTGGGTGCTGGTTACATGGATGTGTTCACTTTTGGAAAAATCAACCAGTTGAACACTTATGATTTGTGCACATTTCTATGTGTCATACCTCAATAAAAATCTTGTTTATAATAACAAGTCAATTATATTTACGTCTGTGATCATGGTAGAGAATTTTGCAGCGGTTGTCTGCTCTATTTCAGGGTGAATTCTCTGTCACTCCTATCCTGGGAGATGAATCCCCTCACTGTGCTTTTCCAGGTGGTAGAAAAATTTCCTCAGAAGTTTCTCAGAAAGCTGTTTATTGTTTTTATAAGTGAAGGATGTGCCTATTTTAGCTTCAAAGAAATCAGCAACCTCTTCCAGACAGGAAATCGCTTTGGAAGTGTAATTAGATTGTTCAGAATGTTAATGCAATTAGATTCCATGGGAGGGTGCCGCGGTGTGCTAGCCAGTTTGCCGGTTCAGCCCATGTGCGTCTTCCCTCAGACCTACCTCCCTTCTGAAGCCCAGCAGGGTGGACTCTTTGGTCATGGTTTCACTCTCCGATGCTGCGTCTCTGGTGACAGCATCACTGGAACTATGGGAAAACAACTGATAAGCTGTGCTAAGTCAATCAGTGAACCTTAAATGTATCCACTGATCCCAGAATAAGAAACTCTGAACCTTGAAGAATTTGGAATTGAAACAGACAGTCTAGGTTGTCGGTGATGGGCCCTGGAGCTGGGAGGTCCAGGAGGTCCTGCCATGGAATGATGGCATTAATCATCCCCACTGGACAGCTACTTACTGTGGCTGGCCAGTAAATGGCAATGAGATGTCTGCTGAGAGGAAGAAATAAATACTCATGAAGCCCCAGAAGGACTGAGAGGCCATCTTTGTTTCAGCCCTGCCAGGGGCCACACTGGAGTTTCTACCCTGAGTTCATGAGATTTCGTATGTTAAATTAAAACCTCTCTTCTTATTTAATGTGACCTCAGTGGGTTCCCTTCCTTTCATGCAAATGCTTCCTGTCTAAGATATTTGGCAAGGAATAAATCTAAGTAAGTAAAAATCTGAGTTATGATGGAGAAAGGAAGACTCCTATCATTATAGAATCTCAGATTTGCAATAAAACTTCAACGTTATCTAAGCCACACTTCTCCCCATTTTAGAAATTCCTTCTCTGTGAAAGCATCTCCTTCTCTGCTTGACCACTGCAGTATCTTCTTCTTCTTCATTTTTATTTTTTTATTTTTTTTGAGATGGAGTCTCACTCTGTTATCCAGGTTGGAGTGTAATGTCGCGATATCGGCTCACTGCAACCTCCGCCTCCCGGGTTCAAGCGAACCTCCTGCCTCAGCCTCCCAAGTATCTGGGATTACAGGTGCCTGCCACTATGCCAGGCTAATTCTTGTATTTTTAGTAGAGATGGGGTTTCACCATGTTGATCAGGCTGGTCTTGAACTCCCGACCACAGGTGACCCACCTGCCTCAGCCTCCCAAAGTGCTGGGATTACAGGTGTGAGCCACCGTGCCTGGCCGAAGTATTCTTTCCCTTCTTCTTTCCTTTGCTCGATTCTTCCGGCTTAACCCCATTTTCTTCCTTCCTCCCTCCAACAAACGTCCACTCAGTGTTTACTATTAGTCAGACACTATTCTAGGTGATTAGCACTCAGCAAATCAGGCAATAAATTTAATAGAGACTACATTCAAGTAAGAAGAAACAGATAATAAACAAGATATTAGAAAATAATTTACATTAGTATGTTAGAAGGTGATAAATCCGGTGGGAAAAAGAAAGCTAATAGAGTAACGTGCCTGGAGAGTAACAGTGGTGATGGGGGAGGGGGATTGCAATTTAAAATAGGGTGAGCCTCACTGAGAACATGCCATTTGCAAACACGTGAGAAAGTGATGGAACTTAAGGAACCCAGAGGAATCAAAATGAGCTGGAGGGAAAGTTATAGGAGATGAGGTAGGAGGCATAACAGAAACAAGTTCGTATGAAGCCTTATAGGCAAATGCAATTTGGTTTTTACCTTGAGTAAGCTGGAGAGCCTTGGCAGGGTTCTCAGCAGAGAGACTTACTCTGACTTATGTTTTAACACAACTGACTTTTGAGAATGGATTATTGTAGGGCAAGGATATACACAGGGACAATGTGATTATTCCTGAGACAATCAGTTCTCTTAAGTCACAATCTGTGTTCTTGCTAATTCCATCCACTATTCTAAACTCTGTCTAGAACAGTTAAAAACTTAGTTTCTTTTATTTAAAAAAATGCTTTATCTGATCGTAAAAGTAGCCATATATGTTCTCAGTAGTGTAACTGGAAACCACACACAAAAAATAAGAGTCATTCATTATACCACTTCCAACGATAACCACATTTTCATTTTTATGTAGCATTCCAAATTTTTTTTTACTATGCATGCATTTCCAAATTGTCATCCCCTTCCCCAATAATTCTTTAGCTATTTGATGGCAGATAATCATATTTTCTCCCTTAAGTATTTCATTCTATAGGTCAGGGGTTCTTATTCTGGGATCAATGATTACATTTCAAGGTTCTAGGAACCTCTTATAAAGGCATGGACAAAATTGTGTGTGTGTGTGTGTGTGTGTGTGTGTTTGTGTAGAGGAAAAGATAAATTTCTCCAATTTCTTTTCTTTTTTTTTTGAGATAGAGTCTCACTCTGGAGTGCAATGGTGCAATCTCAGCTCACTGCAACCTTCGCCTCCCGGGTTTAAGTGATTCTCCTGCCTCAGACTCCCAAGTACCTGGCTCTACAAGTGCGTGTACCACGCTTAGGTGATTTTTGTATTTTTAGTAGAGATGGGGTTTCTACTAAGTTGACCATATTGGCCAGGCTGGTCTCGAACTCCTGACCTCGTGATCTGCCTGCCTCTGCCTGCCTCGTCCTCCCAAAGTGCTGGGATCTCAGGCTTGAGTCATAGTGCTCAAGCTTTTTTCTTTTTTTTTTTTTTTTTGAGACAAAGTCTCACTCTGTTGCCCAGGCTGGAGTGCAGAGGCACAATTCTGGCTCACTGCAACCTCCGCCTTCCAGGTTCAGGCAATTGTCCTGCCTCAGCCTCCTGAGTAGCTGGGATTATAGGTGTGTGCCACCACACCCAGCTAATTTTTTTGTATTTTTAGTAGAGACGAGGTTTCACCATGTTGGTCAGGCTGGTCTTGAACTCCTGACCTCGTGATCCACCCACCTCGGCCTCCCAAAGTGCTGGGATTACAGGCGTGAGCCACTGGGCCCGGCTTTTTTTTTTTTT
>PVKV010027981.1:0-25649 GCA_004027835.1 Alouatta palliata | reverse complement strand
CTTTCTTGGATGGTGTCACTGGCAGCTACTGCCCACCACTCCTCACTGGAGACTCTGAAGACCAAGGAAAGCTCTGCTGAGGTCTGTGTTTGCTCTGTGCGGCAACCTTATTTATGATGGAGATTGTAGATTTCTTAAGTTCTTGAATAAAAAGGTTAATCTGATCTTATGTCAGGTTGGTGCTACAGTCTCTTCTGGCCAATATTTAACCCACCTGAAACCTGCAGCATCTCACTCTAGGGAGGAATTCAGCATAAACGTGTATTTAGTTCTAGGTGCTGCTTTGGGAGATTGTCAAGGAGTTAGAGGGTCTCAGAGGAACTCAGGGTACTACTGGTAAGGATGTCAATTCCAGTGGGGTTGGAGGAAAGCAGGGAAAAAGCAGATGCAAAAGGTATCTCTTGGAGAGACTTACTAGGATTTAATGACTCCTGGATGATCAGGACAATGAAACTCTGCAAAAGGATCTGCTCTCATCACAGGATCTCTTCTCTGTCTCAACTAACAGCCTGCAGACCTGCTGGCTCTTCATCAGAATCACCTGGAAGTGGTGTGGCTTTTTAAAAGTACAGATTCCACTGCTACCCTCACCCCACCCCCAATAAGTTAAAAGTTTCTTTCCTAGGTTGGTTCTTGGGCACAGCCATGTTTGAGAGTACTGACTGATCTTGACTTCAGAAGACAAAAAACCTTGGGAGTGTATTATTAGTTAGAACATAAATTCTAAGTACGTGTTACAGAGACTTAGGATAATAGTGGCTTAAACAAGATAGAGAACTTTGTCTTGTTTTTGTGCCTATAAGTAGGGCCTAGTCATTTCTCTCAGTCTTCCATGGACACAGACCCTGTTGATCTTGTGACTCTATGTGCTGTGAAATAGGAAAATATAGGAAATAGGGTGTTGCTCTCATATTCATGGTTCCAGACTGCTTTGCTTCCACATGATCAGGCCCGGCAACCTTAGGGAGTAAAGTGAGGAACAGGGGGCAAGCCTCTTTAAGGACCAACCCAGAAGTTCTCCACCTGTTTCCCACACATTCCAGTGGCTAGAACTTAGTCACATGACCACAACTAGATGCAAGGGTGTCTAGGAAGTCTCACCCAGCCATATGCTGGATAAAAAGGAAGAGCAGACAACTAGCAGTCTGTTATTTGGGGTGGAGTGGATGATGAATGACTGCCTCTTAGCTTTAGTGTATCTAATGGATCTTTACCCCAGGCAGTTGGCAATATAGGTTGAAAGCTTTTGAAAAAGGTAGCATCTTAGATACAGTTTGAAGAGGTATCAGCTTATAAACGATAGTTATAACCTTTTGTATGGTTAGTCTTTTGTCTGCCTCCACGTGGTTCATGTGGGCAACACATCCCACCAGCAGAATTGCAGAGTTTGGAGGGGAAGGAAGCTTGCTACTCTGATCCACTTTTGAGAGTCACTGATGTGGATGACATTTGATAGCTAGGACTCTGGCTGACTCAGTTTCTCTTTGATAGGTTTACCTTTCCACATCCTCCAACTTCCTTCAGGTCTCAGCCCAGAAAGTCTGGTACCAGGTGCAGGAAAGTGAATGTCTCCAGGACCACTTCCCCCATCCCCAACCCCACCAAAGGTTAGAGGGGTCCAGTCCTAGTCTATACCTGATCTCTACCAATGGAAGTAATTCCCCAGAGTGGAGATGGGGAGACACGTGCCAGGGAGAGAATGGGAGTTAATTGCAATCTAGTAATCATACTTCTATGGGAGGAGGGTCAGCTCTGTTAATGCCCTTCCTGTGCCACCCGCCGCCCATTCAAAAGTGGGCGAAGGATATGAACAGACACTTTACAAAAGGAGACATACATGAAGCCAACAAACATATGAAAAAATGCTCATCATCACTGGTCATTAGAGAAATGCAAATCAAAATACATTGAGATACCATCTCTCTTAAAAAAAGAGGCAGAGGGGTAGCAGAGGGACTTTCTCTGGAATACACAACATTCACTCATTTATTCATTCACTCATTCATCCATCCAGAGACGTGTATAAGCCTCATATCCCATCCAGACCAGGGCAATCCTTGAGACAAGGACTATCCCCCCCCCTTTTTTTTTAAGGTGGAGTCTCACTCTTGTTGCTCATGCTGGAGTGCAATGGCGTGATCTTGGCTCACCACAACCTCTACCTCCCAGGTTCAAGCAATTCTCCTGCCTCAGCCTCCCAAGTAGCTGGGATTACAGGCATGCATCACCACACCCAGCCAATTTTTGTATTTTCAGTAGAGACAGGGTTTCTCCATGTTGGTCAGGTTGGTCTTGAACTTCTTTTGGAAGTCACACCATCTATAGCACTTAACACAGGATCAGACAAAAAGTTCCCACAAATATTTAGATTCATTAGTTCATGGCAAACATCAAAATGGCTGCTCTTGTCCATATCAAGAAATCTGAGTATCCATCAACATATTTACTGGTGACTGGTACAAATAATAAATCTTGTAACAATCAAAGAAATTTAAAATATCAGTGTTTTTAATCTTCATCAGGTGAAAAGGCAGAAAACTTTAAAAGTATACTCCCTAAAGCAGAATTTTTATAACAGTCAAAAGATGGAAACAACACAAATATCCATCAATGGATGAATAGAGGAATAAATAAACTGTAGAATGTACATACAGTGGAATAGCACTAGGCCATAAAAGGAAATAAAGCACTGATGCCTGGCTGTAGAATCAATGTAGGTTGCTACAACTTGGAAGAACCTCAAATATATTACACTAAGGAAAAAAAGCCAGACACAAAGGGGCACATATTGCATGATTCCATTTATATGCTATATCAAGAATAGGCAGATCCACAGAGGCAGAAACAGATTAGGCCCCTATTCACTTCTTGGTCTCCTCTGTTCCAACAAGCCTCCACAGGCTCCTCTGGGGCTTTCATTGTCCTGTGACCTGCAGGTACTGGGAGATCTGTTGGGAGGCCATCCAGATACAGCAGAAACTGGGAAACTGAATAGTGGCCTTTGAGGATGTAACTGTAACTTCACCCTGGAGGGGTGGGCTTTGCTGGATCCTTTCCAAAAGGATCTCCATCAGGAATGTGATGTGGGAAACTTTTAGAAACATGGTTTCTACAGAAAACAAATGAGAAAACCAGACCACTAAAGATCAGTACAAAAATTTTTCAAGAAGGCTGGGCACGGTGGCTCACACCTGTAATCCCAGCACTTTGGGAGGCCGAGGCAGGAGGATCACAAGGTCAGGAGTTCGAGACCAATCTGGCCAATATGGTGAAACCCCGTCTCTACTAAATATACGAAAATGAGATAGACATGGTGGCAGGCACCTGTAATCCCAGCTACTCAGGAGGCTGAAGCAAGAGAATCACTTGAACCCAGGAGGTTGAGGTTGCAGTGAGCCTAGATCATGCCATTGCACTCCAGCCTGGACGACAGAGCAAGACTGTCTCAAAAAAAAAAAAAGAATTGGAGAAATAAAAAAATGTCATATGGTAGCAAGACTACGTGAAAATAAAGAAAGTAGTTGGCATGGAGAAGTGTTCAGCCAGATTCCAAATCTTAATTTGAACAAGAAAATTCCTACTGGAATAAAGCCATGTAAAAGCAGTGTGTGTAGAAACGTCTTCACCTGCCATTCTTCCCTTTGCAGGCATATCGTACCTAATTCTGGACACAAATCATGACTGTGAGAAAGGCAGAGAGAAGACATACATGTAAACAATGTAGAAAAGCCTTCATTTCTCACCAGTGTTCAAGCACACATGATAACACACACTGGAAGTTCACATTATAAATGTTCAGTATGTGGGAAAGCCTTTGATTTTCCCAATTTGTTGCAAATCCATCAGAGAACTCACACTGACGAGAAACCCTGTAAATGCAATCAATGTGGGAAGCCTTCAATTTTTTCAGGTCCTGTTAAATATGTGAAAGAATTCACACTGGCAAAAGACCCTATAAATATAGGGAATGTAGGAAAAGATCCATTTTTCCTTTCTGTCTTAAATACATGAAAGTATTCACACTGGACAAAAATTCTGTATATGTAAGAAATGTGGTAAAGCCTTCAGATATTTCTGTTCCCTTTATAACCATGAAAGATCTCATACTGTAGCAGAACCCTATCAATATAAGGAATCTGTTAAGGCTTTGCTCATTCCAGCCACCTTCATAATCATAAATTCATACTAGGGAGAAGCTTTATGAATGTAATCAATGTGGTAAAGCCTTCAGATATTCCAGTTCCCTCCATAACCATAAAAGAATTCACACTGGTGTGAAACCATACAAATATAAGAAATGTGGTAAAGGCTTCACTCATTCCAGTCACCTGCATAATCATGAAACAACTCATACTGGAGAGAAACTCTATGAATGTAGGGAATATAGGAAAGCATTTGCTTTTCCATGTTCTCCTAGAAGACATTCAAGTATTCACACTGGAGGAAAACCCAGTGTGTGTAAGAAATGTGGTAAAGTATTCACTCTTCCTTGTTCTCTTTAACTACATAAAAGAACTCATACTGGCTGGTCATGGCGGCTCTCACCTGTAATCCCAGCACTTTGGGAGGCCAAGGTGGGTGGATCACCTGAGGTCAGGAGTTCAAGATCAGCCTGGCCAACATGGCGAAACCCCATCTCTACTGAAAAATACAAAAATTAGCCAGGCATGGTGGTGTGCACCTGTAGTCCCAGCTACTCAGGAGGCTGAGGCAGGAGAACCGCTTGAACCTGGGAGGCAGTGGTTGCAGTGAGCCAAGATCGCACCATTGCATTCCAACCCAGGTGACAGAGTGGGGAAAAAAAAAAAAAAGAACTCATACTGTCCAGAAATCTTATAAAAGTGAGAAATGTAATCAAGCTGTCATCCTTAGATGTTTAGTTCCAGGAATCAACCAACACTTATAAAGCCTTTTTCAGTTCAGTTTCTGTCACTTATAACTGAAAGAATTCTGGCAATGGAGTATAACACAACTATCAAAAAAATGAGGTAGATGTGTATGTATAGACATAATTTTCTGCAATATATATTAAAGGAAAATAGCAATAGCAACTTTCAGAGCATTGTTATATTATGCCTTTCTTGCTGTTTTTGAAAGATATACATTTTTCTATTAATAGTGAGAACTGAAGGAGAATGTTCAACATATATGACTTTAAAACATATATATACATACTTTTATCACAGAATAAAACAAAATGTTATAAAATTAAATGCTATGCATAAAATTTGCATCAAAGCCCAATTATCAAAATTTATTTCAACTTAATTTCCATAGAAGCCTGTGAATGTATTTCCTAGAAAGGAATAACAAACAACAGCAAACTGAATTACCAAGAAACACGCATGACACAGTTCTTATGAGCTCATCAGTGTTTTATATATAACTTTCTTCAATCTGCCTCTGAAAAGCAAAATCCAGAAAATGGTTATTTCACCATCCTTCTATTCCAGAAAAGTGGAGTATATACACTTGAGATCAAATGATCTCTTGGCAGTTTTCAAGAAACTGAGGAAGGGAGATACTTCTAAAGAAGCTAAAATAAAATATTCAAATCAAGGTATAGAATTTTGCCACCTGCCATAAATTCAAGTTCACAATAAGGATGGACAATAAAGACAGGACACACAGTTAATCAACACAGAAGACTATCCTTTTTCCACATCAGTATTTTCATCTCAAATAACAAATCCATACCGCTCCAGGGCACTCCCTACATTCCCTATACTGTATCATTTGAGATGTTTAACTCTCCATGATTGAGGCAAAATGTACTGCATATAAGTTAAAGAAGAACAAAGTAGGCCTAGTTATTATAATGAATCATGAATAAAAATTAATATAAGCTTAGATTTAAACTAAAATAGAAATGAAATCTGAAAAACTTCATGTTATAAAAAGGAACAAGGAAGGTATTAACGTTACTGACCTAACTATAAAATCTAAACCAAGATAAAGTAGAAATTCAATTGAAAAACCAATGTGATTTGGGAGGCTGAGGTGGGTGGATCACTTGAGGTCAGGAGTTCGAGACCAATCTGGCCAACATGATGAAACCCCATCTCTACCAAAAAATACAAAAAAAAAAAAAAAAAAAAAGGCTGGTTCAATGGCCCATGCCTGTAATCCCAACACTTTGGGAGGCCAAGATAGGTGGATCACCTGAGGTCAGGAGTTCAAGACCAGCCTGACCACATGGTGAAACCCTGTCTCTACTAAAAATACAAAAAATTAACCTAGCATGGTGGTGGGTGCCTATAATCCCAGCTACTTGGAAGGCTGAGGCATGAGAATTGCTTGAACCCAGGAGGCAGAGGTTGCAATGAGCTGAGATCATGCCACTGCACTCCAGCCTGGGTGACAAAGCAAGACTCCATCTCAAAAACAAAATAGGCCAGGTATGGTGATTCACGCCTGTAATCCCAGCACTTTGGGAGGCTGAGGTCAGGAGTTCAAGACCAGCCTGGCCAATATGGTGAAACCCCATCTCTACTAAAAGTACAAAAATTAGCCAGGTATGGTGGAAGGCACCTGTAATCCCAGCTATTCAGGAGGCTGAGGCAGAAGAATCACTTGAACCCAGGAGGTGGAAGTTGCAGTGAGCTGAGACCATGCCATTGCACTCCAGCCTAGGTGACAAGAGTGAAATTCCATCTAAAAAAATACTAATAAAATAAAATTAGCTGAGCGTGGTGGCAGGCACCTGTAATCCCAACTACTGAGGAGGCTGAGGCAGGAGGATTGCTTGAACTCAGGAGATGGAGGTTGCGATGAGCGAAGATAGCACTACTGCATTACACCCTGGGTGACACAGCAAGGCTCCCTCTCAAAAAAGAAAAAAAAAAAAGAAAAGAATAATTTTTTGTTTAAGTTGAATAAATGGCTTTTATCTTAAGGCATCACATCTAGAGGCAAAAATTTTAAAAAAGAATACAAGATTTTAATATCAACATTTGGCTAAAGCTGATGCAGAAATGAACATTACTTTTCAAACCTCTTTACAACAAGACTTTTAGAAAGTAAGAATATCTTTCAATGACGAAACAATAAGTCTACCATAAAGCCTGCATTTAGTAGCATCAAAAAAATAAGAATTATTTTTACTCAAATTTAAGAAACAAACATAACCACACTTAATGAGGAAAATGTAATACTCTTTCTAGCATGAAAACAGATACCAACATACTGTGTGTTCTTCAATGGATCACATGTGCTACACCAACACTATGGCCCATAGTGGGTTTGAAAAGATATAACAAATTCAATTTCGTTATTTCATCACTATAATTTTAATCATTAGGCATATTAATGTCACATAGTTTTTAAAATATAAATATTTTTAAAAGATGTGTTTTACAACATGATACCAAGAACATACATCTGATACAGGTTTGTTTTTACGTTATTGATTATAAACCTCTTGATTTTAAACATCAACATGCTCTTATGTGTCAGAAATATAATCAGAATACTGTAACGGTAACAGAAAAATACTTTTTTTTTTGAGACAGGGTCCCGCTCTGTCACCCAGACTGGAATGTGACGGTGCAATCACAGCTCACTGCAGCCTCAACCTCCTGGGCTCAAGAATCCTCTAGCCTCAGCCTCCTGAGTAGCTGTAACTACATGCATGCACACACCTGGCTAATTTTTCAAAAAAATTATTTTTAGTAGAGATGAGGTCTCGCTATGTTGCCCAGGCTGGTCTCAAATTCCTGGGCTCAAGTGATCCTCCTGCCTCACCTTCCCAAAGTGCTGGGATTACAAGTGTGAGCCACCACCCGGCCTGAAAGATACCTTCTTTTAATCATTCACAATCAGCAATAGTGAAAATGCTCTATGTACAACATCAGCTCTGAATAACACTTTTCATTTCTGTTTCAAATCTCCTATGCTGTCTATCGCTGTTTTGATGACTGCATAGCTCAACAGAAAAATGCATCCCATTGAGTCTCAATAATAAGTATGATTAGGTAGATAACTTCCAGATCATAAAAGCTTTTATTTTAAGACAAATACAGCATGGAAATCAAACTCATTATAACTGGGATGAAAAAACAGCTCTCAGAAGGCTGTGCGTGTGATACCTATTGCATGTTTATGCAATGGTCTTGCATTCCCTTCTTTTCTTCTACCTCTTTGAAATGCTAAAAGGTAATTACACTAAAAAGTTACTACCAGGCTTAATATGAGAGAACTATGTGTTTAAGAATGCAAGACTTTCAGATAAGAAATCTCCAAATATTTTCCATTTCATATGTGTTTATGATCTTTCTTATAAAGAGGGAGTGTTTTATGTGCAACACCTGCAAATGGAAATAAATCTACCTTTCACTCAAGCCCAAATAATCAAATATAAAATACAGACCTAAAGCAAACTATAATGGCAGCAGTGATTCTTAGGGCAGCATGTGCAAAATTGAGTATTTTGCTATCTACTTACATGATGGTGGTCAGAAAAGAAATGTTCCAAAACTACCTTTCCCATTCCACTTGAACTGGTTCCCCACAATCCCAACAAACATCTCCTGTGACATTAAGTTGTCATCAGCTTGTGTGATCCCCAGTTCACTCAACCTTTTCTTCTTCATCTGGCCTTTCTGTGTGGAGGCAGCAATTAGTTTGCTTACAATTTCACAATTTCCCTCAACTTGCTCAGAAGGGTCAGTTCTTGCATAAAGCTCCATTTTACCAGTTGCACACTGAATCAGCTCTTCTAGATCCACTCTTTCAGCCACATCTGGCTCTCCACTTGTCTGAACTTTAAGTGCTTTATCTTCTGGAGAAACAAACAAATAATAACAAAGGCAAACATACAAGCTAACCCGACTGTGTATTTCTACACAGTCTGTTAGAGCTTTCAAGTTTTTTCGGCAAAGGATTTCTGCTATCCTCTAACTGGATTTTACATATTCTTTGCCATAAGAATCTCAATGAACAGCTGCCCTGCTTTCTATTGCCAAGGTTCCCTGACCCTCATGCAGGACCACCAATTTTGAACTCTTCGTTTACCCTTTTCGTCCCAGAATCACTTTTACTCAATACACATTTCCTGCATATTTACTATCTGCTAAGCACTGTGTTAGGAGCTAGGATGCACAGACTGGTAAGAGAGTGTAACTTTTCTAAATGAAGTCTCAATCTAGTAGCTTATTCTAGATAGGTCCCATGATCACCACCCCCTGGTATTACTTTATTGGCTATTAAATGGCAGAAGAATTTTGCACTGTAATTTTACAACGTAATTAAGGTTGCTAATCAGTTTTCTCCAGCTGGTTGCAAAAGAGGAAGTCAGAGAAATTCAAAGCATGAGAGATTTGCCTTGAGGGTGGTTCTTTGTTGCTGATATGAGGGGGCTATGAGGCAAGAACCTGAGAGCAGCCTCTAGGAGCTGAGTGCCAGCCCCAGCCAACAACCGGCAAGAAAGGAGACCGCAGACCCACAAGCTAAAGGAATGAATTCTGCCAATGAATGACATGAATGCATTTGGAGGCAGATTCTGCCCCCAAAGCTTTCACATGAGACCTGCCCAGCTGACACCTTGATTTCTCTTTTGTGAGACCTGTGAAGAAATAGAGAACTTGCAGAGATATAACTGGAGCAAATCCTGAAGGATAAGGATTAACTTTTAAACTCCTCTTTCAGCCTGAAAAAACCAATTACATAAACTGCTTTACACCTTCCTCACCTATATCAATGCTTCATCCTCCTCTATGACTGAGACTTAATAGTGATTCACCTCATAGCTTGAAGTTCACAAATTTCCACTGAGTTAGCTCTCCTTTGCCGCCAAGAAAGGCAGGTGACAGGAAGACATTTACTTCTACCAATAAAAACAGAGGTAAACTCCACCATCCCCTCCAGGAAGCACAGCTTTCAACCTGGCACGTTCATTTCATTGCCTCCAGCCTTAACAAACGCCAGCAGGAACCACCATTGTTGCTATCACACACCCACGGCTGCTGTCACACATCCACCCTCATTGAAAGCTAAGCATGGTAAGAAGGGAACTGCACAGAAGACACAACATCAAGATTTTGAATGACAAATGAACTAGTTGACCTTGAAAGTTTCTTTCACATTCTGTAATGTTATGGCTTTATTAAGTTTCTCTTTCTCTCCATGCCCAAGCATATCCCAATAATCTTTCTTAAGGAAGAGAGAAAGACTCAGAGACTTAATCAGCATTTAATGCTGAAATAAAGTAAATTATGTTTTAATATTAAAAATTACTATCAGTGCAGTGGTAAAGGAATTAAAAAAAAAGAAATAAAGAAATAAAAATTATTAAATATAGCATACCTTCTGTTCCATCTTCAGCATTTTCTTGCAGGTCAGAGAAGATGGTAGGTTTCACCAAGACAACACCATAACCTTCATTATTACGTATTATATTATTCACCATGGATATTTTGGGAATGTCATAATGTTCATCTAAGAAGTCCTGTGACATTGAAAACAATGTTTTAAGAAACTGTCATATTCAACATAGCCTGCTTTAAAAATCTTTATTCACACTACTCTAAAAATAAAGCTATGCTTAGTCCCATGTTGTAGCAGTCTGAGTCCTTAGTGACAGAGCTTTCTCCTCTGTTACTTCTGCAGATCTACAGGTAACAAAGCATTCTCACAGGAGATTTCAATCACTGACTACTGATGTTATCGAAATGTATATACTGTTTATGCTTTTCAAAACCAGAAAATAGAACCCAACGATTTAATAAAGTATAATTTGTAGGTGAAGCCATTCTAACCTTTGAAAAGCGGGTGTTTTGGCTGATGCTCACCTTAATGAGGATCCCTTCCTTGCAGTGATGGATCCCATTGTCACTCAGGGTGCACTGACTCCCAGGGTAGATTTCTATACCAGCACTCTGTGAGTTACAGTTTGAGATAATGCCAATCAGTTTTTAAAAGGCAAGACTAAAAAAGTTTATTATAATTACTTCTTAGCCTTCAACACAGTACAAACATACAGCAAAAAGATAAAGGTATTTTACAATAAGTTTTTTTTTTTTAAGGGTTCAGTTCCAGCTGATTTTATTTCCTTCTCAAAAAAAGTTATTTACAGAAGGTATATATCAACAATCTGACAGGCAGTGAACTTGACATGATTAGCTGGCATGATTTTTTCTTTTTTTCCCCCAAACATTGTTTTTGTGGCCTTGAATTTTAAGACAAATATTCTACAAGGCATATTGCACAGGATGGATGGCAAAAAAAAGTTGAAAAACAAAAACCCTTAACGGAACTGCCTTAAAAAGGCAGACGTCCTAGTGCCTGTCATGTTATATTAAACATACATACACACAATCTTTTTGCTTATTATAATACAGACTTAAATGTACAAAGATGTTTTCCACTTTTTTCAATCTTTAAACACAACAGCTATAAACCTGAACACATATGCTATCATCATGCCATAAGACTAAAACAATTATATTTAGCGACAAGTAGAAAGGATTAAATAGTCAAATACAAGAATGAAAAACGCAGTACATAGTGTCGCGAACTCAAATCGGCATTTAGATAGATCCAGTGGTTTAAACGGCACGTTTTTGCTTATAAAAAAAGTGCAAAAAAGATGTGGTTTACAAGTTAAAGCTACAGAATCCCTTTTTGCTGTAAATGCACCAGTTTTAAAGCCTTTGGAAAGAACAGTATTTCCTCTGATACTTTTTCTTAAAAACTTACAGTGTTTGGCTAGTTCTCCTCCCCTTTTTACAAGACGAGGGTCGAAGGGTGGACACTGGTGGCAGGTTAAGGGATACTGTCACTTTAAGAAGCCTGCAGATTGAAGTGTAAACATGGAGAAATTAGGGGCTGATTTTTCAAACTGTGTGAGATATTAACCAGCCGCCCTGTTATAAAATCAGGAAATCCAAACAGCGACTTACACCGATTAACACCCCCTTTATATACTTTTTACAAAAATACACTGAGAAAATAATCAAACGTTTTCATCTCTCTTGTCTTTTTCTGTTTTTTAAAAGTGTCAAAAGTCTACACGAAATATAAAAAATTAAAAGTTAAAACTCTAGCCCTTCAGTGAAGGAGACGTAAAATGGCGTGGGTAACAACAACTACCAAAAAACCGAAAAAACAAAAAACAAAAAAAGAAAAAAAGGAAAAGGAAGGAAGAAAGAAATGAAGTAAAAAGAAAGGAAAGCAAAAAAGGGACAAAAGAAAAAAATGGCCAGTATAAATACGTCCACATATAAAATGGCATGTGATTACATTTACAAGGAAAAAGAAATACGAGGATGGAGCATCCGTGAAGGGAAAAAAAGTCTTTTCATTTACACCTATAAGGAATAAACACACACACTGAGAAAAAATTTGGTCCTGAATTGTTTTTTTAAAGTCGAGCACAGATTTGAGTTGCGTTTGAATCCTTCGAAGAGTTAAGAATGAAAAAAAGCTGGTGATAATTTCGTTGTAGGAAACAAACATAGCGCCATCTATCTGCTTTTTATATTATCCTACACTATTTTAAAAACTGCTCAATAGTTTTATACAGATATCTTTAAAAGATAGACAGGATGACATGCTATGTTAACCCCACCAGTGAAATAATCCAACACCATCACGATTCCAATTAAGAGAAGAAGAAAACCCTTTTTATTTCTTTTTTTTTTTTTTTCCGAAACCACTAGCTCTCCACTGACTGCCCCTGTACCACATCAAACAGTCTCCTCTGCTCCACGCCTCCGGGGTCTGGAAGTCTCACCTCACTGATTTCACGTAGAAAGAAGGCGGAGGCCCAGCAGCCACCGCCGCCTGCTCCCCAACGTGCAAATCCATTTCAGTTTGACCGTGAACCCCCTTCCAGTTCGTGTCCTTCTCCGCGCCGCAGCCCCTGGCCCCTGCTGCTGCGCTTCCAACGGGGTTCTCGGGTCATTTCCTAGCGCCGGTCACTGGCTGGCCTCCTCCCCTCCACATCTCCTCCTCCGGCTGCAGAGGGGGCGGGGGAAACGGAAGAGGAAAAAACAAAAAAAAAGCCCCAAACGCGAATTCGCCTGCGTGGAGTCTCTCAGTCCCGGCGCTCCCCCAAAACATCAGCCATCGGCCAAATTCGTCACCCCGGAGGCCTTCCATCTTCATCATCAGGCATTTTAAAAAAGGGGAGGAGGGGGCGCGCTGGTTTCTCTCCCTCCTTTCTTGACCAAGAAACAAAATAAAACAAAACCAAGGTGGTGATGCGGGAAAAGGGGAGATTCCTTCAGTCTCTAGAAAAGTAACTCGGCTTCTTGCTGGGGGCGCAGACAAGTCCGGAAGCTCGTTGGAAAGGGAGGGGGGGTCTCTTCAAGCAAAGGGGAGGAAACTCGAAGTCGCTTTTTTTTTTTTTTTTCCCATCAACAACAACATCAATAACAACAATCACAGGTTGCCCCTGTTTACCCTCCGCCTCCCCCGCGTCCCTCCGGCTGGGCAGGGTCGGTCCCCGGCCGGGGAAGTTGGGGGATGGGAGCGCGGGTCCAAAACGCCGCAGCCCTCCTCTCCGACGACGGGGACGCGGCAGAAGCCAGCCCTGCTCACTTTTTCTTTTCTTTTTTTTTTTTTTTTTCCCCTTTTCTCTTTCAACTCTTCGTCTGTCCTTTCCGTTTTTTTCTTTTTTTCTTCTCCTCTCCGACCCCCCCCGGCCCTCCTCCTCCCTGCCCGCGCGCCCGTCAGTAGGTGAACACCAGCTTGGAGATGCTGGACTCCAGCCAGTCTCCCGAGATCGTCTCGCTCACCTCGGGCGTGCAGTAGTCCGGGAACTCGAAGTGGGAGCCGGAGCCGGGCTCGAAGTTAAAATCCAGGTGCCGGTCCAGCGCCGACGACGAGCTGAAGCTGCCCAGGGACATGCTCTCAAAGTCTGAGCTGGGGTTCAGGTCGAGCAGGTCGTCTTCGAACTCGTCGTCGGAGGACGAGGAGCCCGAGGAGGAGGCCGAGGACAAGTGGGACGAGGCCGAGGAGGACGCGTGCGAGGGCGCGCTGGACGGGGCGGGCGAGGCGGCGCGCAGGCTGGCGTAGCCGCGGTGGTCGGCGGGCGAGCGGCCGGCGGCGGGCGACGATGTGGTGCTGCTGCGGCCGCTCAGGCTCGGCGCGTCGGGAGAGCAGCCCGCGCCCCCTCCTCGTACAGGCCCAGGGGGTCGCTGGGGTCGGTGCCCGCGCCCACGCCGCCCACGGGCGACGCCGCCGCCGCGCCCAGGCCGCCGAACGGGTAGACGCGCTTCACCTTCTTCTCCGCCGGGTGCTTGCCCGGGGCCGCCAGCGCGGCGGAGGCCGAGGAGGCCGAGGCGCTGGGAGTCCGCGCCTTGTGCAGCGAGTGGTGGTCGGCGGCGGCCGCGGCGCCCAGGAGCAGCAGGGCGGCGGCCGCCAAGGAGGAGGCGGCGGCGGCCTTCGCTGCTGCTTTCCCGCCGCCGCCGCCCGCCAGGATGAGCTTGGCGTGTGGTTTGCTGACCCCGCCGCCCGCGCCGCCCGCCGCTTTGGAGCCGCAGCTCTTCTGCGCGGGTTTGGAGGTGGCGCCGCCGCCTCCTCCCCTCGCGTGGCCGCTCCCGTCGCCGACGCCGCCCCCGTGGCCGCCCCCGCCGCTGCCACCGACCTTGTCTCCCTTGTCCCCCGGCTTGGAGCCGGCGGCGGCTGAGGAGCCGGAGTTGGCGTTGCCGGACTTCACCTTCTTCCTCGGCCGGTACTTGTAGTCGGGGTAGTCAGCCATGTGCTTGAGGCGCAGCCGCTCCGCCTCTCGGATGAAAGGGATCTTGTCGCTGTCTTTGAGCAGCTTCCAGCGTGTACCCAGCCGCTTGGAGATCTCGGCGTTGTGCATGTCGGGCGACTGCTCCATGATCTTGCGCCGCTCGATCTGCGACCACACCATGAAGGCGTTCATGGGCCGCTTGATGTGGCCGCTCGGGGTCTTGCACCAGCTCGGGTCGTCGGCCTTGCCGCCCGTGGACGCGGTGGAGCTGGGCGTGGGGGAGGAGGCGATGCCCAGCTCCAGGCCGGCGCCCGAGTCCGAGCTCTCGCCGGCCAGCAGCGCTTCCGTGTTCTCGGCATTGTTGGTTTGCTGCACCATGGCCCCGGCTCGGCGGGCGCCCAAGCGCGCTCACACCCTCGCTGCGGCCGCGGCGCGATCGCCGGGCCCTCCCGGCTCCCCGGGCCAAGCACACGACGAGCGGCGGCCGAACGGGCCCCTCAATTCCTCGCAGGGGCGGAGGAGCGCGAGCAGAGAAAAGTCCCGAAAGGATGCGGGGAAGGAGTTCTCCGCCTCTCGCAGAGGAGTTACAGACAAGTTTTATCAGGCATTTTTAATCAGCATTTCCATTTGTTCCATCTCTAGCAAGTTGTTGACAATTTATCACTTTCAAAACCACACACACACACACACACACACACACACACAGGCTGAGGGTCAACACCTGATTCTTGTTCTACTCTCTCTTATTCTAGATAAATGTTTTCTGATTTTGCCAAAAGAAAAAAAAAAGTCATTTAAGAATTTTGTTGAAAGATGCACTTATTCAAAATGACCATTCTCTCAGATACTCAATTAGTTGGAGAAAAGTACTTGAATTTAGTAAAATATCGTAATTTGAGGATAGAAACAAGACCCCACTTTTTCCAAAATGTGCCAGTTTTAAAATACCCCAACCCAACTTAAAAATCACTTCTATGAGATAAACAATGGCCTCCCCTACCACACACGTTAACATAAGCAGGCAGTTCAAGTGTCATTTAAACAGAGTAACCAGAAAGATCAAACATGACCCTATTCTCTCACACCTCATGGCATCAAAAAACGTAACAGTAGTAACAATTTATTTCCTAATGCTTATGCAAGGAACTTTGGAAAACAAAAGTGATTCACTCAAAACCTCTATAGTTATTTAGGTAACCATTTGGGAATAATTTAACACACAACAGCATCAATGAAGAAGAGTTGCTATAACTATTGATGACACATCTACTGCATGTCTGTTCAGTTACTTTTCTAGTACTAGTATTCCATGAGAAAACATTTATTATTACTTAACCCTGTACATATGCCTGAACCATATGTACACATGCCTGAACCATATGTACACACCAATCTAAATCTTCTGTAGACGTTTTTGTTTTTGTTTTTTAATGAAATGAGAAAAATTAAGTGTAATATATACTTGGGACTGTTCATGGTCTATGCTTGTCGTGGAGTTAATTTTCATAAATTTCATTGTAAGCAAAAAATCTTTATTTTTTTTAATTGTATTTGAGCTCTGGGGTACATGTGCACATCCTGCATCCTGCAGGATTGTTGCATAGGTACATACATGCCATGGTGGTTTGCTGTCTCCATCCCACCCCTACCGTTGCCTACATCAGGCATTTCTCCAGGTGTTATCCTTCCCCCTCCTCCCCACCCCTGCCTCGACATTTTTTAAAATGTGCTAATTAGGCCCTCTTCTAAGAGACTTTCAGTTGCAGTTGTGTGCAAAAAAGATTTAGGGGTAATTACATTAAAACATTTCTACAGCAAGACAGTTAAAATTAAATATCCAACTATCAGGAAACATATAAAATTTGCAAAGGTGAACAATTTAAACTAGCAGTCAAGTAGCAAATAAAAGTCATATTCGGCCAGGCATGGTGGCTCATGCCTGTAATCCCAGCACTTTGGGAGGCCAAGGCAGGAGAATCATTTGAGGTTAGGAGTTCAAGACCAGCCTGGCCAACATGGTGAAACCCCATCTCTACGAAAAATACAAAAATTGGCCAGGCATGGCGCCATGTGCCTGTAGTCCTAGCTACTTGGGAGGCTGAGGCAGGAGACTTGCTTGAACCCAGGAGGCAGAGGCTGCAGAGAGCTGAGATTGTACTACTACACGCCAGCCTGGGCGACAGAGACTCAGTCTCAAAAAAAGAAAGCCATATTCAAAATATATTATGAAAATGAACAACAATTTGGCAATTAAAAAGTAATTGAGGAGCCTGCCACTTCTGGGATGACAGAGTACATGTCCCTATTTCTCCTATTAGGTATGACCAAAAACCATGGGTATTATATATAAAACAAGCATAAGACTGAAAAGTGGAGAGAAGAAGTCAGACCAGCTAGGGACTCAGGACCCAAAAAACACCAACACAGTGGTACGTTCCTTTCTTTTTGCTTCATAATCCCTAGACTTGGAACTGAAGAAGCCAGCAGTCCAGTATAGCAACAGACACACACCAAAAAAAGCTGCTCTTACAAAAGGGCTAGGCAACCTAGAAAGACAGAAAACTTTTAGATAAGAATAGCTCTATTCAAGGTAAACACTACAGAATAAAACAGCAGCCCCAATCTCACCCATGCCAGCAAAGGTCAAGAGAAGAACTTCCACCCCCTCAAGGATGTAACCAGGTACCCCAGCACCTCAACTGGGGCAGACCAGAGAAGACCAAGCAAGGAGCCAGGATTTTCATCGCCACCCATCAGTTGCAAGGCCCTCCCTGCAGCATTGTCAGTGAAGACTATATGAGGAGCCCGGATTTGTATCCCCACCTGGCAGTATCAAGACAACCACTCCCTCCCTACTGGGGCAGTGTCAGAGCAGGCCTAGTGGAGATTCTACACTTTCACCATTGCCCAGTGGTAACAAGACCACTCCCATATATCACAGTGTCAGTGGAGACCATGTAGGAAGCTAGGCCTCCCACCCCTACATAGCAGAAACAAGGAGCTCCCCCACCTAACTTGGGTATCAATGGAAGCCAAGTGAGAACCATCACTTCTACCTCCACCAATAACAAGATGATGCCCATCTACCACCAACCCTGTCCCTTCTAGTAGAAGTATCAGAGAAGCGAAATTAAAACAGAAGATTCAGATTCTCATAATACAAAAATAATCTAACTTTCATTTGAAAATCCCTTGTCATACCAAGAATCAGGAAGATGTCAAAATAAAATAAGATCATCAACCGATGTCAAAACCAAGATGTCAGAGATGACAGAATTAACAGACAGTGATTTTAAAGCAGCCATGATAAAAATGCTTCGATAAGCAATTATGAACGTACTTAAATGAAAAATGAAAGCCTCACCAAAGAAGTAGAGGATATAAAAAACCAAGAAGAAATATTAGAACTGAAAAATACAATAACTAAAATAGAAAGCTCAGTGGATGGGCTCAACAGCAGAATGAAAACAACAGAGGAAAGAATCAGGGAAATAACTGGAAGATAGAACAATAAAATTTACCCAATAGCAGAGAAAACATACTGAAAAGAAAAGAGAACAGAGCTCCAGGGATCTGCTGGACTACAACAAAAGATCCAATATTCATGTCATCAGAGTCCTGAAAGAGAAGAGAGAGAGGGTGTGGCTAAAAACATACTTGAAGAAATAATGACTGAACGCTCCCAAATTTGGCAGGATTTGGATAACAAGCCTACAGGTTCAAGTAGCTGAGCAAACCCCAAACAAAATAAACTCAAAGAAATCCATGCCAAAATATATCATAATCCAACTAGTATAAGCTAAAAACAAAAATACTGAAAGCATCAATGAAAATTTCATGCCTTACCTATAGGAGAAAAAATTTGATTGACAGCATCAGAAACCATGGATGCCAGATGAAAGAGACACAGTATTGTTCAAGGACTAAAAGGAAAAAACTGTCAATCCAAAATCCTAAACCCAGTGAAAACAGTCTTCAGGAATGAAGAGGAAATCAAGATATTCTAAGATGATAGGAAACTAAGAAAATTTGTCACCAGCAGATCTACCTTCATAGAGTGACTAAAGGAAGTTATCTAAATAAAAACGAAATGATAAAAGAGGATCTTGGAACATCAAAAAGGGAAAAAAAAACACAGTAAGCAAAGATATGGGTAAATACAATAAGCTTTCCTTCTCAAGTTTGCTAAATTATGTTTGACATTTGAAACAAATACGATATTGTCTAACGTGGTTCTAGATGTATGTAGGTAAAGAAAATATTTAAGACAATTATCAAAAGGAGATGGTGGGCCAAGCACAGTGGCTCACGCCTGTAATTCCAGCACTTTGGTAGGCCAAGGCGGATGGATCACCAGGTCAGGAGTTCAAGACCAGCCTGGCCAAGACGGTGAAACCTCATCTCTACTAAAAATACAAAAATTAGCTGGGCATGGTGGTGGGCGGCTGTAATCCCAGCTACTTGGGAGGCTGAGGAAGAGAACTGCTTGAACCTGGGAGGCAGAGGTTGCAGTGAGCCGAGATCGCACCATTGCACTCCAGCCAGCGTGACAGAGTGAGACTCCATCTCAAAAAAAAAAAAAAAGAGAGAGAGAGAGAGAGAGAGATGGTAGAGTCATAAAGGGAGGCAAGCTATCTACACTTCACCTGAACTGATGAATGATGACACCAGTAAACTGTGATGTCATGTACAGATCATGTAAAACCTAGAGCAACCACTAAAAAAGCTATACAAAGAGATATTTTCAAAAAACAAATAAAATTCTGAAAAATGTTCGGGTATCCACAGGATGGCAGTAAAAAGTCAAGAAGTGAAAAACAGAAAAAACAGAAAACATAAAATAGCAGACTAAAGACTTAACATTAATAATTAAATGTAAGTGATCTAAATACAACTGTAAGACCAAGATTGCCAAAGTGGATTAAAAACATGACTCAGCTATATGCTGTCTACAACGTACTTCAAACAGAAGAATACAGACAAGTTGAAATTAGAACAATAGAAAAAGGTATATCATGCAAACTATAATCAAAGGAAACCAGCTGTGGCTACATTAATATCAGGTAAAGTAGACTTTGGGGCAAAGAAAATTACCAGAGGCAGACATAAAATAACTATAAACATGCTGGCTCACCAAAAAGACAAAGCAATCCTACATGAGCATACACCAAATAACAGAACTGCAAAATATGTGAAGCAAAAACTAATAGTACTGAAAAGGCAAATAAACAAAATTAGTTATAATTAGAGACTTCAACACCCCTCTCTCAGCAATTGACAGAAGAAAAAAATCAGAAAGAATACAAAAGAACTCAGTACCACTACCCACCAATACACTCTAGTTGACATTTTATTGGATATACCACCCAACAACAGAATACACATTCTTTTCATTTGCTCACAGAACATGTATCTAAATAGACCATATCCTGAACCATAAAAGAAACATCTAGAAATGTAAAAGAATTGAAAGAATTGAAATCCCTTATGCCCTCCCATATGCCAGTGATGTACAAGCTATACATGTAAGTCATTTCTTGTTGTTAGCACATGCAAGGCTATCAAATCAGAATGCAATTCTTTTCCAAGTCAAGATTGAATTTGCCAGATATATATTATGTTCCCTTATCATATTTCATCTCAATCAAAACCAGTCATTTCTTTTTAACAACAAGGGTATTAACCCTAGAAAATACTCAAGCTTATTGAAATTTTCAAATTTTATCAAATATGCTATGGAAAAATAGGAAATACATAATGGAAAAATAGCAAAGCCTAAATAGAATCATAGCCCATTTATGAACAGCTGAAATCAGACATACATAATTCTAAACCAGATAGAACTATTAATCAGACTTTCACCCTTTTTTTTTTTTTTTGAAGCAGGGTCCTGCTCTGTCACCTAGGCCAAAGGGTAGTGGTTCAATCACAGTTCACTGCAGCCTAAAACTCCTGGGCTCAAGCGATCCTTCTGCCTCAGCCTCCCCAGCAGCTGGGACTACAGGCATGCCCCACCACATCCAGCTAATTTTTCTTTTTTTAGATTTTGTAGTTGGGGTCTCATTATGTTGCCCAGGCTGGTCTCAAACTCCTGGGGTCAAGAGGTCTTCCCAGGCCGGGCACAATGGCACAGGCCTGTAATCCTAGCACTTTGGGAGGTCAAGGCAGGAAGACCACTTGAGGTCATGAGTTAGAGACCAGCCTGGCCAACATGGTGAAACCCTGTCTCTACTAAAAATACAAAAATTAGCTTGGTGTGCTGGCGTGCATCTGTATTCCCAGCTAGTCAGGAGGCTGAGGTAGGAGGAACACTTGCACTCAGGAGGTTGAGGCTGCAGTAAGTGACATCACATCACTGCACTCCAGCCTGGGCAACAGAGTGAGAACTTGTCTCAAAAAAGTCACCTTCCTGCTTCAGCCTCCCAAATTGCTGGGATTACAGGTGTGAGCCACCATGCTGGGCCTCATACACTTTTTATTTTATTATTATTTACTATTAAAACCAAGAGAAACTTACCAAATCCACTTGCGTTACACAAAAATGTAGAGGCTTACTGCCTTATCTTCTCATCTCATCTTTCACATAGGGGAAAAAAATCATCTTTCAAACAGGGGAAAAAATCGTCTTTTACCCAGGGGAAAAAATTACTTTCTATAATTATTTTTTGGAGTGTAAGTTATAATATTATTCTTATTACAGCACGGCCTATGAATTTACTGCTCATGAATACAAGAAAAAAAATTACTGGTCTTAAAGCACCATCTAGTGGGATTATTCAAGGCAAATCTTTCTTCGAAGAAATTTAATTGTAAAAATGAATACTACCGAGTTACCTAAAATTTACTATGTTTTGCAAATGTCAGACATTTTCTTTCTTTCTTTTTTTTTTTTTATGACAAATACTGAAATGTTTCATGAGCTTGGTAGAATAACTTGAAATAAAGTGGTAAATTTAAAAAATTAAAATATATATACTGCATTTTATTCAATTATGTATGTCAAAAATAGTAACCTAGACTAAGATATCCAGTTCAATTAGTAGATGTTTCAAGCCACAAGATTTAAAAATAAACAACACTGGGTCTAGGTAACAATCCCCAGCTGGTTCAGGGAAGCCCTAGCCCTGTGTGTTACTATGGTATAAAGATAGTGTCTCTTTTCACTGTCAGAAAGGGATGGCCTATCCCTGAATGTAGGATGGAGTCAGTCTCACCGCACCTTCATGAGCCATCTTATTTACCACACTTTACGTTTCTTTCGTAAGTTAAATACACATCTTTTTGGGAGAAGACAGAACACTACATGGTATTAAATAGTAACCAAATAATCATACAAAAAAACACAGATAAATAATAAAAACATTCAACTGTTGACACACAGCAACATTAAGCCGCCTCAGTTTTCTTTTCCCAATGCTTGCAACACGCCCAATCCATCATCTTATGAAAACATGGGAAACAACACGTAGTATGACATGGGGAAGTTACATCTCAGCACCATGGAAAACAGTTTTAGAGCTCAACGTTAATTTCCAACAGGTATTAAGCCTAGTAGCCAGTAGTTATTTTTCCTGATCCTCTCCCTCCTTCCAGTCTCCACCCTCCAGTAGGGCCCAGGGTGTGTTTTTCCCCTGTATGTGTTCACATCATTTAGCTCCCACTTCTAATTGAGAACATGTGGTGTTTGGTTTTCTCTTTCTGTGTTAGTTTGCTAAGGATAAAGACCTTCAGCTCCATCTAGGTTTTTGCAAGGACATAATATTATTCTTTCTCCTAACTGCATACTATTCCATGGTGTATACATACCAAATAATTCTTTATTCAGTCTACCATTGATAGGTATTTAGGTTGATTCCATCTTTGCTGTTGTGAATAGTGCTGTCATGAATATACACGTGCATGTGTCTTTATGACAGAATGATTTATATTCCTTTGGGTATATACCCAGTAATGCAATTCCTAAGTTGAATTGTAGTTCTGCTTTTAGGTCTGTGAGAAATTGTCACACAGTTTTCATCAATGGTTGAACTAATTTATCCTCCGATGAACAGGACATAGGTATTCCTTTTTCTCTAAAATATTGCAGCATCTGTTGTTTTTTGACTTTTCAGTAACAGCCATTCTGACTGGAGTGAGATAGCATCTCATTGTGGTTTCTATTTGCATTTCTGTAATGATCAGTGACATTGGGCTTTTTCTCATATGCTTGTTGGCCACATGTACGTCTTCTTCTGAAAAGTGTCCGTTCATGACCTCTTTTCATTTTATAATGTTTGTTTTTTCTTATAAATTTGTTTAAATTTCTTATAGATGCTGAATATTAGACTTTTGTCAGCTGCGGTTTGCAAAAAAATTTCTCTCATTCTGTAGGTTTTCTGTTTATTCTGTTGATAGTTTCTTTTGCTGTACAGAGCTTTTTAGTTTAATTAGGTCCCATTTGTCAATTTTTGCTTTTGGTATCTTCATCATAAAATCTTTGTCTATTTCTATGTTGAGAATGGTATTGCCAACATTGTATTCCAGGATTTTTATAGTTTTGAGTTTTACATTTAACTCTTTATTCCAACTTGAGTTAATTTTTGTAAATGGTGTGAGGAAGGGGTCCAGTTTCAATCTTCTGCATATGGCTAGCCCCTTATCCCAGCACTCCTTATTAAAGAGAAAATCATTTCCCCATTGCTTGTTTTCTCAGTTTTGTCAAAGATCAGATGTTTGTAGGTATGCAGCCTTATTTCTGGGCTCTGAATTCTGTTCCGTTGGCCCATGTGTCTGTTTTTGTACCAGTACCATGCTGCTTTGGTTACTGTAGTATAGTCTGAAGTTGGATAATGTGATGCCCCCACTTTTGTTCTTTTTTATTATAATTGCCTTAACTATTCAGCCTCCTTTTGAAATTGAGATGTTAAAAACCATTCAAAATATCAAGGAATCCAGGAGCATGTTTTTGAAAAAATTAATAAAATAGACTACTAGCTAGCCTAATAAAGAAGAAAAGAGAGAAGATCCAAATAAATACAATTAGAAACAACAAAGGGGATATCACTACTAACCCCAAAGAAATACAAACAACATCAGAGTATATGATGAACACCTCTATGCACATAAAATCTAGAAAAAATTGATAAATTCCTGGGACATATGCACCCTACCAAGACAGAATGAAAAAGAGATTGAATCTCCAAGAAGGCCAATAATGAGCTCTGAAATCAAGGCAGTAATAGTCCATCAATCAAAAAAATCCCAAGGCTAAATGGAGTCACACCTGAATTTCACCAGATGCACAAAAAAGAGTTGATACCATTTCTGCTGGAACGGTTCAAAAAAATTGAGAAGAAACTCTTCCCTAACTCATTCTACAAGGCCAGCATTATCCTGATATCAAAACCTGGCAAAGATACAATGAAGAAAGATTTCAGGCCACTATCTTAATGAACATAGATGAAAAAAATCTCAACAAAGGTCGGACTCGGTGGCTCACACCTGTAATCCCAGCACTTTGGGATGCCGAAGCAGGTGGATCATGAGGTCAGCAGATCGAGACCATCCTGGCCAACACGGTGAAACCCCATCTCTACTAAAACACCAGAAAATTAGCTGGGCGTGGTGGCACAAACCTGTAGTCCCAGCTACTCGGGAGGCTGACGCAGGAGAATTGCTTGAACCTGGGAGGTGGAGGTTGCAGTGAGCCGAGATTGTGCCACTGCACCCCAGCCTAGCAACAAGACCGAGATTCTGCCTCAAAAAAAGAAAAAAAAAAAAACCTCAACAAAATACTGACAAACCAAATCCAGCAACACATTAAAAAGTTAATCTACCATGATCAAGTAAGTTTTATTCCTGCAAGGCTGGTTCAGCATATGCAAATCAATAAATGTGATCCATCACATAAACAGAACTAAAAATGAAAACCACATGATCATCTCAAAAGATGCAGAAAGGATTTCCATAAAATTCAGCATCCATCATGTTAAAAGTCATCAAAACACTAGGCATTGAAGAAACATATCAAAAATAGTAAGAGCCATCTATAACAAACCCACAGCCACCATCATACCGAATGAGCAAAAGCTGGAACCGTTCCCCAGAGAACCAGAACAAGACTAGGATGTCAACTGTCATCCTATTCAACACAGTACCAGAAGTCCTAGCCAGAGTAACCAGAAAGAGAAAGAAATAAAGCCATCCAACAAGGAGAGAGGAAGTGAAATATCTCTTTTCACAAACAATGTAACAATATGATTCTATACCTAGAAATCCCTTCAGTCCCTGCCCAAAGGCTCCTAGAACAGATAAATAACTTCAGTTGTTTATCAAGTCTCAGGATACAAAAGCAATATACAAAAAGTGGCATTTTTTTTCTCTCCAAGGTTGTGGAGTAAAAGGAACATGTATATCCTGCAGGTGGGAGTGTAAATTAGTTCAACCATTGTCAAAAACTATGTGGCAATTCTTCAATGGTATTCCTCAGTGGCATTTCTATACACCAACAATGTCCAAGCTGAGAGCCAAATCAATTCTGCAACCCCATTCGTGACAGCCACAAGAAGAACAAAATACCTAGGAATACAACTAACCATGGAGGTGAAAGATCTCTACAGTGAGAATTATAAAACACTGCTGTAAGAAATCGGAGATGATGGCTGGGCATGGCGGCTCTCGCCTATAATCCCAGCACTCTGGAAGGCTAAGGTAGGCAGATCACCTGAGGTCAGGAGTTCGAGATCAGCCTGATCAACATGGAGAAACACTCTCTCTACTAAAAATAGAAAGTTAGCCAGGTGTGGTGGTGCATACCTGTAATCCCAGCTACTCGAGAGGCTGAGGCAGGAGAATCACTTGAACCTTGGAGGTGAACGTTGCAGTGAGCCGAGATCATGTCATTGCACTCCAGCCTGGGCAACAAGAGTGAAACTGGGCAACAAGAGAAAGGAAGGAAGGAAGGAAGGAAGGAAGGAAGGAAGGAAGGAAG
>PVKV010027980.1:0-25649 GCA_004027835.1 Alouatta palliata | reverse complement strand
GGAGGGGTACTCAGTAGTAGAGGGGGACTCAGCAGTGGAGGGGGACTGAGAAGGTTCTGAACAGTGCCTGGGCATCCTTGGAGTCTTGGAGAGAGCTGCAGGGCCACCCTCTCGTTCACGGCTGAGCACTGAGCCAGGTTCCACAGGGTAATCCTCCAAGGCACCAAGGCTCTGCCCTACCTCCAACCCTCTCCTTCTCCTCTTTTGCCTTCACCAGCAATGTCTCCCCTGTGCATTTCCTGCACTTGGAATGCTGCCTTGGGGTCTGCTCCCTGGAGGACCTGAGCCTGCACAGCCCCTGGCCCGGCCTCCCTGATGCCCCTTGTGTGGCTGCGGGATCCTCTTTTTGATGCGGCTCCTGCCTCTGAGGCTGCAGGTTCTCTGTCACCTGGAGAATGCCTCTCGAGGGCTCAGCCTGCCCACCGAGCCCAACAGGTGCTGGCCCGACAGCCTTGCCCATGGGGCTCCCAGGCCTGCCTCCAGCCAGATGCAATGTCTCCTGGCATCTGGGCCTGGTGTTGCCCGCCGCCCTGGCCAGGCCGCTTCCTGGGCTTGAAGACCTTTCCAGTGCCATTGGTCATGTCAGACCACAGGGGAAACCCAGACACCACGACCTCCTGGCGGGAGATGGTCTGATCCCTTCTCTTCCCAGCACCAGGCTCACCTCGGAATTTCCCATAGTGCTTTCGACATGCCCAAGTATGAGGCCAGATCCCACTGCTGAATGGAGTTCCAGTGCCCCGTGGACAGGCCTGCCTGACATTCCTCCTGTCTGTTTTCTCTGCAGCCCTCAATGGCGCTCAGCACAAAACCACGCAGTGAATGCATGTCCATTCTCCAGTCCATCTCATATTGCATTTCTTGGCCTCAGATACATAATTTTCAAGAATAGTCATGTTATAAATGTAGCCGTGATCAATATCACACTTCAGAAGACTGGTGTTTTCATTTTACAGCATTGAAGGTACACAGCGAGTCTCCGACACACTCTTCTGCCTTCGAGGCGAGCGCCACTAACCATGACCAGGCCAGACCTGGGGTGGGGGACTGGGAGGAGCTAACAACAGAGGGAGGTATGTGTGTGTGTGTCTGCACATGTCTATATATGTGTCTGTGTGTGTCTATGTATGTCTATATGTGTGTCTGTGTGTCTGTGTATGTCTATATGTGTGTCTGTGTGTGTCTATGTGTGTCTGTGTGTCTATATGTGTGTCTGTGTGTCTGTGTGTGTCTGTGTATGTCTATATGTGTGTCTGTGTGTGTTTATGTGTGTCTGTGTATGTCTATATGTGTGTCTGTGTGTGTTTATGTGTGTCTGTGTATGTCTATATGTGTGTCTCTGTATGTCTATATGTGTGTCTGTGTGTGTCTGCACATCTATATGTGTGTCTGTGTGTCTGCATATGTCTATATGTGTATCTGTGTATGTCTATGTGTGTCTGTGTGTATGCATGTTTATCTGTGTGCATATATGTGAATGTGGTGTTTATGTATGTGTCTCTGGGTGTGCATATGTCTGTGTCTGTGCATGGATGTGTGTGTCTGTGCATGTGTGTGTGTCTCTGTGTGTATCTGTGTCTCTGTGTGCATCTGCGTGTGCCTATGTGCATGTATTTGTGTATTTCTGTGTGTATCTGTGTGCATGTGTATCTGTGTGCATGTGTGCCTATGTGCATGTATGTGTGTCTATCTGTGTGTTTGTGTATATCTGTGTGCATGTATGCATGTATATCTGTATGTTTTTGTGTTGTGTGTCTGTATGCATGTATGTGTTATATCTGTGTGTGCCTGTGTGTGTGTGTGTGTGTGTGTGTCTGTATCTATGTATGTCTGTATGCATGTATATGTGTGTATCTGTGTGTGTGTGTGTGCATGTGTGTGCTTGTACATCAGTGGGTTGGGAAAAGAGCTGAGGGCCAAGGCCTACTCTGATTTCTGAGCTGTGTCACACAGCACGGGCTGCCTTGCCTTTTCCTGTTTGCTCCAGAGGGTAAGCCAGAAGGAAGTCTACTTGTCACAGATGCCATGGATGTCTATGTAGGGTGAAAAGTCTCTCGGTATGCCTGGGGTTTTCCCAGGCTTAGTCCTGTGTTCTGGGAATCCCTGAAAGTCGCAGGCAATCCAGGGTGGTGGCTGGAGGCTTTGGAGGGTGCTGCTTCTCCTGGGACATCTTCCAGAAATCTTTTCCCTGCAGAGATTTGCGTTCCCCCTTTCCATCCAGCACGGAGGAGCCTGGCGTTGGAATGGAGGGTTCCCTGGGCCCTGATGGAATCCCTTGAAGTGGGTGGAACCAATCAGTTTGCCAACAACAGAGTTGGGGTCAGGCCAGGGTAGCAGAAGTGGGTGTGCCCTTCCTGGGGCTCTCTGGTGGAGCTGAGGAGGCCGTGGGTGTCTGTCCCCACCTTCTCCTTCTTTTCTCTTGAGCAGCCCCTGCATCCTTCTCGCCTTCCCAGTGCCCTGTGGAGCTGTGCCCTGGGTCATTTTGTGCCCCCGTGGAGCTACCCACTGGGCCATTTTTTCTGAATTGGAGGGCTGGTCCCTGAGACAGGGAAAGTTCTGCATCTGGGAATAACCAGCCGTCACCTGTTCTTGAGTTGACTTATCACGCATTTTGGAAGCACCAGCTCTGTTTTAGGGGCTGTGCCAGTTTCTGTGGTGCAAAGGTGAGTGAAGCATCTGCCCTCCCTTGAGGGACTCAGTCTTGTGAAGGATGCAGTGCTGGACCAGACACATGGCCCATGTAATACGAAGGTGCCATTAGACATGTGAACAAGAAACGGGCAGCAACTCCTTTTGCCTGGGGAGCTGGAGAAGACTCAAAAAAGGGAGGGGATAAATGAGCTGTGTTCTGAGGGATGAATAGGAGTTGACCAGATGAAAGCAAAGAGGAAAATAAAGGACAGCTCACATGAGGATGCCAGCTAATGATGCAATTCTGGACCATCCCACTTAAGTAAGTCACCTTTGCCCATCATGGCCTAGTTATCTCAGAAAAATGCCTCCAGCTGCAGTGATGAAGAGCATTGAAGGCACACTGGGCTGACTCACCGTGAAGAAGTCACAGAGTGTCACGTGTGGGAAGACCTCATGAGCTTTGTTCTTTGCACACTGGCGCTTGCTCTCTCTCCAGAACTCTTGAAGTTTTTCCAGCAGGGGCCCCGTTGGACAGAGGAAAAGGGCATACTCCTGGGGGATGGGGTCGTCCAGGGAAGGATCATTGCAATGACCATGCAGCCTGTAACAGAGAGCAAGCCGGTTTCACCCACCGCCACAACGAAAAGGTTTCTCCCCTTCGAGGACACACAATGGTTATGACAGCAATGCACAGCTATAGGGCGCACTGAACACACGATATACGCTCATGACATAAATCAATCCCAGTGCCATCCTACTGGCAGAGGCACCTGCAGTGGACCTGCGTGTGGGACAGACCTGGCCAGTGTCCATCCTGTCCTCAGACCCACCTGAGTCTCATTCCAAACTCAAAGGTGGAAAAGATGAAAGAAAGCTCACAGCAAGACCCGATGCCTGATCTTCAGATGATCTGAGGTCCCAGCGTCTCTTGGATGGTGTGGAAACATTTTGTGGAAAAAACTCACATTTGTGTTTTACCTCAGGCTTCAAATTACATATAAAAACTCAGACCAAAAACTAGACAAAATTTAGATAGCTACCATGTTTCTTTTGATTCAGATAGTTATTTTATTTTTAGGAATGAGCCTTGCCCTGCCGCCCAGGCTAGAGTGCAGTGCTGTGATGGCAGCTCAATGCAAGCTCTGCGTTCTGGGTTCAAGCGATTTTCCTGCCTCAGCCTCCCGAGTAGCTGGGATTTCAGGCAGACAGTATTTTAAATTAAAGGAAAAATGACAGATAACCCAATAGAGGAGCTAATTGTCACTAACAATAAAAACGGAAATAAAATAGCTCTGAGACAGCATTTTTCTCATCTGTCAAGTGAACAAGCATTTTTTTTTTTTAATAAAAAGGATAAAAGTTCTGCTCAATTGTGTGAAAAGTGTGGCAGGACTTAAGGATGGACCTTTGCAACTTCTATGTGAAGTCATTTGCCCTTAGGTAACCTGAGTCTTAAAATGCCTACAACCTTTGAATGAATAATTCTACTTCGAGAAATTTCTCCTGAGGAAAGAGAACAAAGTACTGTATAGGCAAATGTTACACGTGAAACATTTATTTAGGGTTATCTAGAATAGGAAGGTAGAACAACTCCATAACTGATAGCAAATCTATTTATCATGCATTCATCAGAAATCATGGTTTTGAAGAATTTCTAATTACCCAGTGAAGTGCTAGTGACATAATTTTCAATTTAGAAAGCAGTATTTGATTACTCGAGGAAGCAGAGCTTATGCAAGAGCATATTCTCCTCAATAAAAATCACAGAGAAAGTGTCCTCTCCTCCCCATCTCGATTACCTCCCGCCCCCTTTCCAAGGTTCATCCCGGGGGTGAAGCTGCTTTGTCTTCTCCCAGAAATCTCAGCAACAGACCTATATATAGCACTCATACTACATAAATTATAAGCTGTTGTTTAAATTATTCTGCAACTGGCATTTTTCCCCCACTATGTCTCTGCAATTACTGCCTGTTGATACATACATGTGAAGTTCGTCAGTGTGAATTTGTTGAAGGCTGAGTAATAGTCCCTCAATGCCAAACTTGTTCATTCCTATGTGATGAACATTTAAATAATTTTATTTTAAAAACATTTCATAACCCTGTAATCAAGATCTTTGTACATGTCTGTTTAGGCCCCTTGGTTTCTCCAGGGACTCTGCTTAGATGTACGACTGAGTCTGGTAGGCCGTGGGCATTGCTGAGGCTGGCAGATACCCAGCACTGCCTTGCTCCGTGACACCAGTGATGTGTGAGGCCTCCCCTTGCCTCACCCTCACCAGCACTTGGAGTTGCCTTTTTTGCTCTAATGGTATCTTAATTTTCACTTCGTTGGTTACTAGTGAGAAGTTGGGGTGCTCTTGACTGAGTCTAGGGGACCACACTGCCTCCCTGTTTTCTGATGGGTCTCCCAGTCTTATTCATGGGTTGCAATGGGTGGGGGCTGGCCATGTCCCTCGTAGCAGTGGGCTTGTTCCTAATTCAAAATTGGCAACTGGCTCTAGTGGGATCTGTGAAGGGGCTGCCCATTTTGCCCGTGACCTACACTTTCGGGAGGAGGAGGGGGTGTCCCACTGGGATCACTGCACGCTCAGAGACCCTGTGGCTGTCTCAGGGCAGAGCATGACGGACTCCCCACCTGGGGTAGAACGAGGGCTTCACAGCACGTCCAGGCTGGAGAGGGTTTTAGGGAACAGGCTCACGGCAGTGGGTGGTTTGCAGAATCACTCACACAGCTGGTGCCTGGTGAGGCCACCTCGAGTCAGAGCCCTTACCCGACCCACACACCCGGCACCCCTAGAGGGCTTCATGACCACCAGTAAACTCCTTCCCCTCAGAGGCAGCCTGGGAGCATGGCGGCCGCTAGTTTCTGTCAGCAAAGGTGGCTCTTCCCCATGTACTCAGCAAGGCATGTGAACCTGTCCTTCTTGGCAGTCAAATGGGACGGGATCAGATTTGTAAGTGAAGAAAGCCTTGTTCAAAGTTCTGTCTCTTTCCATGGTTAAGCAAGACCCTGTGCCCCTCCCTCGGTGCCCTGTGGGTAGCAGGGAGGTTACTTTGGTTCACTTCCGCAGTGGCCCACCCGGAGGCACCGGGCTTTTCCTGGTGTCCGCCCTGGCGGGAGGGAGCCCTCAAGCACAGGATGTTCAGCCCAGACGCCCCAGGTCTGCAGGAGGAGCCGCACTCACCAAGCCAAGGCCTCCTCCGCCGTCTTCCTGCCTGTGGCTGCCAGCGCTTTCAGCCTGCAGGAGAGCAGACACAGGCACACAGTCACATCGCCCATTCTTGGGAAAAGGGTCAGAGAGGCATGGGTAGCCTTGCACACACGGATCTTTGGGATGTGCTCTGAAGAGGGCCTGATGCTGAACTTCCAGCGGGCATGTGCCCAGAGGCGCCTGTCCCCTGAGTGCCACCATCGTGGCTTTGGACACTGCTGAGCAGCTCACATCCCCCCGTCACTTTCCTTCCCTGGCAACCCGCTCTGGCCCTTGGCACGGGGTCTTGGTACTGAGGACCTGACCTCTGCCCGCTCCTGCAATCCCTCTCCCTGGCCTGCCCCTCCCCACTGCCTAGAGCAAATGGACCCACCCTGTGCATCCTGGAGGCAGCTGCGGTGGAGCGTGACCTCACTCGGACACACGCTTCCCTGACAAACGCTTCCTTCACCCCAACATCCCTTAGCGAAATGGCCTGATCCTCAGGCTCAGGTCCCACACGTCTCCCATGCTGGGAAACAGCCCTCCCGAAGCACTGGGCAGGCACTCGTCACGGCTCTCACGGTCCCTTGCTCCCACGGCTTTCCCCTGCTAGACCATGAGCTCCCTGTGTGCAGGGCTGTGTCCTACCCATCATGGTAACCCAGGACGTATGTACATCACATTGAATTTGGCTGAACTGGACCAAATGAAACAATGGAATGTAGCTAAGGCAATTTATCAGGACTGCCGACTGGAAACAGCGGGTGTCCATGAGGCACCCACCACCTGCTGCCCGATGCTGCTGATAGGTGGGTGCCGATGGGGCTGTGGCCACCTGCACAGGTTTGAACAGGGTGGCCTCAGGCTAGAGCCTTTCTCTGAGGTGCTCTGGTGTGAGGAAATTCACACACTTCTCTTCCCCCAACATGTGTTTAATGTTTAAACTGGAAGGAATTTTGAGTAGGAGTCTATGCTACAGGTTCAAAAGCAAAATACACATGGACTCCTTCAAAGGCACAGAGGGCTGGTTCAAGCCCCACTCCCGCCACTAATGCACTCTTTGGGCCCAGGGTCCTGCCTGCACTGGGTGGTGAGTAGAGGATGAAACCTGCCTTGTACCCGCTCCCTGGACGGTGCTCGGTGGCCGCACTCCCCATGCCTGAAGGCATTCCCCATTCAAAGGCCCTGGATTAGCTTGAACATAATGGTGGCAACCAGGCCCTGATTTGGGGAGAAGAAAGGGGTTTATCTAGCTTCAAAGTTGCTTTACCCAATTTGGCCAAGCTTTTGTGACAGTGTAGAAGGAACGTTTAGCTCCTTCTCCAACCCAAGTCACCTCAAGTGTGTTTCAGATTCTTTTTTCCATGTGAAAAATGAATGGGCCTGATTGAAGGCGCTGGTTTGCCACGAAAGCTGCAAAACCTAGCGCTGGTTGCATCTTCTCCCTCTCTGAGAGCGGCCGCTCCAAAGGCTAAACTCTCCCACACACAGACCCTTCCCACAGGGCGCGCTCGCGCTGTGGCTGAAGTTTCCGACCCATTTGTTTCGTTATCGGACACTCGAGGATTCTCCCTGAGGACAAGTGGCTCTCCCTGGGCAGTGTGGCAGCACAGTCCTGCTGACAGTTGGTCCCAGTGTTAGACTCAGAGGGCTTTGGGGTCTTTCACGCTAGAGTTTGAATACTTTGAAATGCCACCTTCAGAGTCACTGAGCTGCACACAGAGATAATAACCAGGCCCTGAGGTCCCCCAAACCCCCAGAATGAGGCATCTGGAGTAATATGTGGCTTCCCGATTTCCACAATTTCAGGATCTCCCTGGCTGAGCTAGTGATTCAAAGGTAAAGAGTATCAGGGGTTTCCAATCTTTGCCCCCCGGCCCATACTGGAAGAAGCATTGTCTTGGGCCAGACGTAAAACACACTAACACTAACGATAGCTAATGAGCTAAAACAAAAAAACAAAAAAACACGAATCTCATAATGTTTTAAGAAAGTTTACCAATTTGTGTTGGACAGCATTCAAAGCCGTCCTGGGCCACACGTGGGTTGGACAAGCTTGGTCAAGACCATGTCCTTTATGAAAAGCAGAAGACAGCCTTCTGAAGAGCCAGTGTGTCACCCCACAAGGTGCACGGCTTTGACAGGAGGCCGTGCCCTGTGCCCCTGCAGCTCCACGGTAGGGGCCGGACAGGGTCTGGCTCCAGCCCCACTGGCTGGGCCCCAGGGTCTCTGGGCAGTACTCACGAGGTGTGCACCGGGAAGCCCATGGCCAGGAGGGGCTCCAGGAGCAAGGGGGTGCTGTGGCCCTTGAGCTTGTTGGAGACCTTGGCGTAGAGCTGCATCTCCCCTGCTGCCATCTCTTCCTGCCCGCAGGCCAAGAAGCTCGCCTGCACACAGAAACGAGGAGATAAAGCGAGAGGGGGAGAGGCGAGGCTGAGGCTGCGCAGAAAAACCTCAAGCCCTTTTTGATCTTTCTGACAAAAGCTGATATCCTGTTTGCATGAGATACTGGTTTTCAGAATTCTGTTTGCAGGGTGCTGGGTGCAGTGTCCACCAACACGAACTGTTTCCACCATGAGTCTAAAGGTCCAGCTGAGCCCCTGCATGGGACCAACCTCAGGAGGGACTTGGTCAGTGCTTGGGAGCAAGAATGCATGAGAGCAGGGGGCTGGAAGTGGGAGTAGGAGTCAGGGAGTGAGCTCTCTCCTGGACCCTGCTGGCCACCTGCCCTGAATCACACTGGATTCGTCTCCTTGTCTGCGAACAAGACACTCAGCCCCATTCTACTGTCTCTGGGATTGCCGGAAAACTTGCTGGTTCTTTCAGTCATTTGTTGACTTGTTTTCTTATTTTAAAACTTTAAAAGCTTAATGTGTGTACAGAAAAGTTGGTGAATCATATGTGTACAGATCAAGGAATTTCCATAAAGGAGCCCACACCTGTAATTCCCCCAGGACCCAAAATAAAACAGTGCAACCAGGGGAATTTTGTACATCCTCCACCCAAGGGGACATTTGGCAATATCTGGAGACATTTTTGTTTGTCATACTGTGGGTGGGGGCGGCGGCGGTGGTGGGGGTAGACATTGTGGTACTGGCACTAGTGGGTAGAGGCCGGGAATGCCACAGCGCCAGGAGGGCCTCCCCAACAAAATCAGTAGTGCCAAGGTGGAGAAAGCCTGCTCCAGAACAGTCTCAGAATCTCAGACGCACCCCTACCTCCTGCTCAGCCTCCTCCAGTTATCTCCTCCCTCCCCCATGAAGGAAACTGCTATATTGCTTGTATATGAATTGTGCCTGTTGTTGATTCTCTATCACATCTAGTTTCTTTTGCCTCAAATTATGTCTGTAAAATTTATCCACATTATTGCTTGCAGCCACAGTTAGTTCACTGTTATTGCTGTGTAGTGTTTGATTAATAAATATACAGGCCAGGTGCAGCGGCTCACGCCTGTAATCCCAGCATTTTTAAAGGCCAAGGTGGGTGGATCACCTGAGGTCAGGAGTTCGAGACCAGCCTGGCCAACATGGTGAAACCTGTCTCTACTAAAAAATACAAAAATTAGCTGGGCATGCTGGTGGGCACCTGTAATCCCAGCTACTTGAGAGGCTGAGGCAGGAGAATCACTTGAACCTGGGAGGTGGAGGTTGCAGTGAGTGGAGATTGCACCATTGCCCTCCAACCTGGGACACAGCAGGACTCCAGCTCAAAAATAAATAAATAACAAATAAATAAAATAAAATAAATATACCACAATTAATTCATTCATATTTCTGTGGATGTGCATTTAGGAGGTTTTCAGTTGTTTTGCTATTGTAACTAATGCTGCTGAGGGCGTTCTTGTATGTGTCTTTGAGTGCACTGCACATGCATTTCTGTTAGGTGTACATCTGTGCATCTACAAATGGGTTTATTGGATCACAGAGCATGTGAAACTCCATTAGAAACTGCCAAGCAGTTGTAAAAATTTCTACATCCTCATTCACACTTAATATTATCTGTCCCCAATTTTAGCCCCTCTAGGGGGTGGTGGTGTGTAGTGGTACCTACCTGTGGTTTCTGTTTGCATTTCCCTGAGGGATAATGATATTGAGCACCATTTCACAGGCTTATTGCCCATTTGAATATCCCCTCTGGGGAAGTTCCTGTTCAGATTTTCTGCTCTTTTTTTTTTTTTTTTTTTTTTTCACTAGGTTGTTTGCTTTTTCTTATCAATTTGTAAGAACTCTGGTTAGAGTTTTCTACATCCTGTTCAAGAGATTGTTGTTAATCTAACATTGATGAAGATAATCTATGCTTTGTTATAGAAGTTTTGCTACTTTTGCTGTTTGTATTTAGCTTTATGATCTATTTGAATTCATTCTGTGTATGGTGTGAGGTAGGGGTAAACTTTCATCTACTTCCCAATTGAAATGGCCATCCTTTGCCCAGTGAATTGCAGTAGGAGGCTTATTGTAAATCAAATGACTGCATATGGATTAGTTTTTTTCTAACTGTTATGCTTTCTTGTTTGATTTGTCCATTTTTGTGCCCATTCTACACTGTTTTAATTACTATAGTGTTAAACCCTCTGATTTTGTCCTTTGCTTTTTCATAAACATTTACAAATCAGGTTGCTATAGTGTGTCATTGGGTAGTGCAAAAAGATTCATGCCTACCATCAACTGAGTTTCAACAAGGATGTCAATGAAATTCAGTGGGGGAAAGGATAATGCTTTCAATAAATGGTGCTAGGGGCTCTCGCCTGTAATCTCAGTACTTTGGGAGGCTAAGATGAAAGGACCACTTGGACCCAGCCAGGGCAGCAGAGTGAGACTCTGTCTCAGGAAAAAAAAAAAAAAAAAAGGTATGGTGGCATGTGCCTGTAGTTCCAGCTACTCAGGAGGCCAAGGTGTGATGATGGCTTAAGCCCAAGAAGTCGAGGCTGCAGTGAGCTGTGATTGCATCACTGCACTCCAGCCTGGGTGACAGAACCCTGTCTCAGGAAAAAAAAATTGATGCTAGGAAAACTGCATATTGGTATGGGAAAAAATGAACCTCAACCCTTACCTCACATTATATACAAAAATTAACCCAAAATATAAAAGCTAAAACTATAAAACTTCTTTAAAAAACCTAGAAAAAAAATGTTTGCTATGTTGGGGTTTGCAAAGCTTTCTTAGGACATAAAATGAATAAGCCAACAAAAGAAAAAAAAGATGAACTGGACTTCACCAAAGTTGAAAACTTCTTTGAAAGACACTGTAAAGAATATTAGAAAGCCAATCACAGACTGGGAGAAAGCATCACTACACATACACCTGACAAAGGACTTATATCTAGAATATACAGAATATAGATACTTATAATCAATAATAAGAAAACAACCTTCTAGTTTAAGAATGGGCAAAATATCTAAAAAGTTACTTGCAAAAAGAAGATACAATCATAGATGTGACAAGGTGCCAACATCATTAGTCATCAGGGAAATGCAAATGAAAACCACAAGGTGATTCCACAGCACACCCACTAAAGAGCTAAAATGGAAAAGACTGACAATACCAGGTTTAGACAAGGCTGGGGAATAACGGGAGCTCTCACACAGTGTTGGTGGGAATGTGTAACCATCCGATCACTTTGGGGAACATTTGGATGGTTTCTTATGAAGGTAAACATACATGAAAATGTGTGTCCACACAAAGACTGGTCTATGCATGTTCATGGCAGCTCTACATATAATAGTTCCTTTTATTATTTTTTTTGGTTTTATTGCACTGGTTTGGGCCCCAAGTCAAATGTCAAACAGATGTGTTACTAGTGTGCCTTCTTGTATAACTCTCCATCTCAGAGGACAAGGTCTCAATATGTCACCATTAAATGTGAGAATATTATGATATTTATTTATCTATATATTTTTATTTTTTCAGGCAGAGTCTCACTCTGTTGCCCAGGTTGGAGTGCAGTGGCATGATCTTGGCTCACTGCAACCTCCGCCTCCTGGGTTCAAGCGATTCTCCTGCCTCAGTCTCCTGAGTAACTGGGACTACAGGTGCCCACCACATGCCTGGCTAATTTTTTTATTTTTAGTAGAGATGTGGTTTCTCCATGTCGGCCAGGCTGGTCTCAAACTCCAGACCTCAGGTGATCCGCCCACCTCGGCCTCCCAAAGTGCTGGGATTACAGGTGTGAGCCACCACGCCTGGCCTGATTTTTAAATAATATTCTTTTCACTGTACATATTTAAGGTATACAATGTGATATTCTGATATACTTGCACTTAGCGAAGTGAGTGCCATCATTAAGCAAACTAACATATCTTCATCTTGCATCGTTACTTTTTTACTTTTTTTTATGGTAACAGAAACTAAAATCTGCTCTCGGCAAATTTTCACTATTCAATAAGATATTATACCTCTGGTTGTCAGTTATACCTTCCATCTCTGGACTTCTTCATCCTACACATCTGCCACTTTGCACCTTTTGACCCACACCTCTCCATTTCCTGCCCCCATGCCCTCTCCCGAGAGCCCCCACTTTATTCTCTATGTATTCAACTTTTTTTTTTTAAGATTCCACATATAAGTGAGATCCTGCAATATTTGTCTTTCTCTGTCTGGATTATTTCACTCAGCATGATGTCCTGAAAGTTCAGTATTCTTTTTCCTTGAGGAACTCAAAAGATGAAATAATTCCACAATCAAATGCTTTATCTTGAAATTGAAAGTCTGTAAATAGATGAAGCTTGTGACCCAAAAGGAAAAATCAGATTTGGGTGTGAAATATAGTTTCTACTCAAGTATATTTTTCTTTTCTAAATAATAAACCCTGTTTTGAGCAATTGTGTTATGGTTATAACATATTAAAATGAAAAATGCAGCCGGGCATGGTGGCTCATGCCTGTAATCCCAGCACTTTGGGAGGCAAAGTGGATCACCTTGGGGGGTGGATCACCTGAGAATGGGAGTTAAGACCAGCCTGACCAACCTGGAGAAACCCCATCCCTACTAAAAACAGAAAATTAGCCGGGCATGATGGCATATGGCTATAATCTCAGCTACTTGGGAGACTGAGGCAGGAGAATCATTTGAACCCGGGAGATGGAGGTTGCAGTGAGCCGAGATCGCACCATTTCACTCCAGCCCGGGAAGCAAGAGTGAAACTTGTGTCTAAAATAAAATAAAAAATGCTTCTATGCATTTCTCTTGTAAAAAAAAATCTTATTTGTGTAAGCCAGGAGATGTCCTATCTAGCTTAATCCTTCCTTTACAACTTGAAAAGTTATCTTCTAAGCCCAACAGGGAAGAGAAAACCAGTTTCCCTCTCACTTGCTAAAGAGAATGTGCCTGTAACTCAAGCTGTTTGCAAATCATTATCAAAGCTTCGCAGGGCTCCCAGGAGAGACATCAGGATAGGATAAGGTGCTCATTCCCTGACACCAAGTCCGCTCACGGCACTGGCTTCGTAACTATCATGTGCTAGGCCCCAAATACGCTTATTTCTCTGATTCTTTAACATTTTAGTTTGAGCTCCATGGAACTGATTTGTAGGTAAACCTCTGAGAGGCTATTTTACGGTGAGGAAGACCAGCCATTTTTGTGGGGCCTTTACCCCCTGGGGAGCAGGCTGGACCTTTAACGTACACCTGACACACATGCTAACATGCCCTCGTCATTGGTTATGCATGTCGACGTGGTGAGATTTGCTCCCGGGGGTCAGCTCATCCACGTATATACAAAGCCCCTGTCACACACACGGCTGTGCTGAGCACTGCAGGGTCTTAGGAGTAAAAGCGCATGCCAGAATCTGTCCCCTGACAGCTTAGTCCAGGCGGGAGCATCTCCTGTCACACACAGGGAAAAGCAAGGAAAGGATGGCATGTTAAATTTCCTGCCATTGCCTTTGAGGGCAAACATTCATTCAGGGACCGGAGAGAGTAGCCAGGAAAGAGGAGACCGCACATCAAAGTCAAAGGGCACTGACTGGTTTGTGGGCAGGCACCCGCTGGGAGGGGAGCGAGGCCGACTTCGACACGGACTACCTGGACGCGTCTCCCAGGCGCTTGCCATTAGCACATCCTGCCAATTCTGCCTTTATAATCAGTCTCAGGCAGTCAGTCCCCCCCATCGGCACCACTAGCACCTGGTCCAAGTCATGGCCCTCGTGGCCCATGAGGTGCAGCCTCTCTGTGGCTGTCCTCGTGTCCCCCATTCTTACCCCACTCTGTGCCCTGCCTGTCAATCCTTATCTGCCCCATCCAGATCCCCCGGGGATTTCCGCACACCAAAGGCAAATCAGAGCCCTCCCCATGGCCCTGGGCCCCGGGATCTGCCATTGGCTCACCTCCTGGCACTCCCCGTCCCCTGCTCTCTAGGCTCACGGTCCCTGCTGGGGTTCCTCAAATACTCCAGCATAGCCCCTTCTCCAGGCTTTGGAGTTGGTGGTCGCCCTCCTTGGAGCAATTTCGTAAGAGTCACTTCACTGGTCACCAGGGTCCCTGCTAAAACATCGTCAAGGTCACTGCTGAAACATCACTCTCTCTAGAGGCCGTCCTGCCACCACTCTGCCCTCATCGCTCTCAGACCCTCCCCACCTCATGTCTCCCTAGCGCTTATCATCTGGGGCCCCATGAGAGTGCTTTGTCTTTTTCGCTGTCTGCACTGTGTCTGGAGTCTGACTCATGGCAGATGCTTGCTAAATATTTGCTGAAGAAATGCATGGATTCAAGATTCCCCATCCACAATGGTAAATTCAGCCCTTCAAAGATGCTGGGAGCTCCGGTCCTCACAGCAGCAAGGATCGTCCTCTCCTGCTAAAACCCCTTGAAGCAGTGCTGTGTGCAGAAGCCTCTCGGCAGGCAGAGGCCTCCGAGGAAGGAAACGGGACCTGTCTTTTGCGGAGCACTGGCTTCAGTGAACATCTTCAGGCTCCCTGTCTTTTGTCTGCAAGGCAGCTGCAGAATTGAATTTAGGGGCTCGGTTACAGGGAGGGACAGAAACCCCCACCAGAGTGTACCTGTCTCTTGACGGCCATCACTGACTCTGCACAGGGCCTAGCGGTTCTTTCAAGTAAAAGGAATGCGTGTGTTCCAATGACTCTCTGAGGCAAAATGTCTGAAAAGGTTTGCTCACCTTACTGACTAATGAAAGGGCAGCCACGCTTTTCCCTCCCTGATCTCTGTAGCCTTACCGCTCAGGGCTACCTGATAGCCCACGCAGATTGGGTTACGCAAGTGCCCGCGATAATGCCGTTCGCTAAGATGATTGAGTCGACAAGGCTGAGCGACTCGGAGAAAATATTCCCCCATTGGTCTAACCTGTTGGCGGCCTGCTTACCATCACACTTGTTTTTATAATGAAAGAGGAAATTATTCCTGCTTTTAATGATGGCAGCTCCAGAAACGGTGAGTAAAATGGGTGTTCAGAGAGAATCTTCTCAGCATTTCTCAATGTTGTACAGCCTGCCAACCACAGCCTGGCTGGGAGGGGACGTTCTCACCCTGGTTCCATCTTTCAGAAGGCATTTTCCCACTTATTCTTTTTATACAGATAAACTGTATAAAACTATAATTTGCTACACTCTGATAGTAAACAGAGGTATCAGCAAGAATGAAAACCAAAAAACGGCCCACCATGAACTTCTTGTTTTTCTAAGATATTCTTCTAAGCTATTCTTGCGATAGAAATGAAATAAACATTTTTGGCACAAAACTCTTGTTTAGATTTTACTACGACCGTGTGAAACACGGTTCGTTTCAAACGGCTTGCTGGTTTCCTTTGGAATTCCAAGCGTTACCACAGGTAGCCCCAAAGGAAATGAAAGCGGATGATGTGCATATCTGTGTTTCTGTGCCTGCTGGAGCCTCTGCGGATTTTAGCCCTTGGAGGAAGCAGGTTCCCAGAGCAGCCATGCCTGATATCTGGGAGAGGGAACTGGAGTTTAACTGGGAACATTCCGCTCTTTCCCTACTTCCTCTGCCCTCTCCGGGTTACAGGGAATGACTTGGAAAGGCCTCTGGTCTCTTTTGCATTGTGATAGGTGGAATTCTTTCACATGAAACACAGCCCCAGGGTTGTTTTGATGCAAGCCATTGGTCCAAAGCCACTCCCCACTTTGTGATGTGGGCAAAGGACTGGGCACCGGAGGGCCTGGGTACTTTCACTCTTAATTAGGTCATGCTCCTGTGAGACAGGAAAGGGCTGAGCTTATGGGAAGCTGCTAATCCTGTGGCCAACTACCCCTTCCCGGGTGCCGTCTACATTTCTGGGAATCGAGTATTATATGAGTATCGAAACTTCTTATGCTTTTGGGAGGCGTGCAACACGTGCAGGTAAGAATTGCGTTCATGTGGGACAGGTGAAAACAATTGCAAAAAAGTGATGGAAAGGGCTTTGAGAGGAATTTATCTTCCGAAGAATAACAATACGGTCGGTAACTTCTAAACGGTGAAAGATAATCTCTCTAAAGGTATGCTATGCAATCCTTTGAAGATTGGTTGGACAAACAACGGGAAAGTCATTGTCTTAGCGGAATTAAGTTCATACTTCCTTTGCTAGCTCTAGAAGCTTTTCTGTTATCTGTCATGGCTCAGACAAAACGTATTCTCACGAGACGAGTGTTTCTGATTCATCGATACTGAACATGCTTTGTGTGGACTGTCGAATTTTAAAGATTTACCGTGTGACCAAGATGCACCTGATGCTGCAACTAGAAATAGGCGAATGAATGCTTTCTGTTCTTCCTCCGCTAAGGAGGTGGAGGTGGAGCCGGATGTCAGAGGTCCTGAAATAGTCACCATGGGAGAAAACGATCCGCCTGCTACCGAAGCCCAGTTCTCATTCCGATCGCTTTTTGGCCTTGATGATTTGAAAATAAGTCCTGGTGCACCAGGTAGGTAGACCCAGGTGGAGACCCGGTGATTTCTGCCCGTACCCCCATGTAGATGACCAGTGTAGCTGAGTGTCCCTGTGGGGAAATATCTCCGCAGCTGTTCTGACACCCACAGGCTGGACACCTGCACTTCCCTAGACCTGCAGAATCTCAGGGAGAAAGGGCACTGGGGAGGGAATTGTTCGGTTAAGCCACTTGCTCACTCCCTGGAGACAGGTGTTTTCTTCTCTTCTTGGAGATTTCCAGAGATTGGGCTTCCACAATTGCCCTGTCAATCCTGAAGGAGGTCCGATCCTGGCCAGGAAATCTCTGAGCCCTCCAGGAAGTCCTGAGAAGCAGTGACCACCAGTCCTTTCAAAAACTTAGGGTACACTGGATGTCATCAAAGATATGAGAGGCCTAGATTAAAATCCACCAGCAGATGACAAAGTGGCTCCTAGCAGAGGAGGAAAAAAGTTGTTTCGTAAATAAATCACAAATGCTTGGTAAAACAACCGACTCCCTAGCAACCTATACGGATAGGATCTGTTTGACGGGAGATGGTCAGGACTGGTCAGAGGGAGCTGTGGCCTTGCTGGTTGTGGAAGTTGGGGCTTGGATGCAGGCAGAATCCTGACCCATTGGTGCTGGGGAGGAACCACAGAAGCTCTGCCTGAGGTTCCGGAAAGCGGGAGTGGGGGCCACCCTATTGATTCCTTTTAAACCACCTGGACAATTGGCTTGGAGGAGGTTTGGAAAGGATGGGAGGTGGGAAAAGAGGTTTCAAGTAGCTGAAAGGACACGCTATTTAGGAATATGGCTCAAAATTAGCATAAGTGTCAATGAAAGAAAAAAAATCTTGCAATCACCTGACCCCACCCCCCCGACAAACTTCCCTGGTTTTTACATCCGCATTCAGTGTCTTCCTGCTTTTGCCTGTAGGTGTGGTTTCGTGCACGATGCAGATATAGGCAGGTGGGTTTTTTCCATAAAAGGTTTTTATAAATCTTATGGAATCACAATATTCCATCAAGCAGATATGCAATTTACATAGCTATTTGGTCATTTGACCTGTAGTTGTTCCTAATATAAATAATATGAATATTGATAGCACTATAATATTCCTTTCTCTTATTTTTTGATGATTTTGCTGTGACTAATTCTTAGTAATGGGGAGGAACAAAAACTTTTCCTTGTAAATAGATCAACGTATTGTTCATTAGAACAATTCAGAAAATACAGTTCAGCAAAAAGATTTTAAATAATCACCCACAGTGGCACCATTACTCAGAGATAATCCTATTAGCAATTCATGATTGGATTTCTTGCCTTCTATCTGTAGATCTATATTTTCTCTTGGAAGTAACATACTGTTTATAATATTTTCAAGCTTTTAAAAAAATTAACAATATCATCTTTACCTTTCTATGGCATTAAATAATTAAATATTTTCTAGATATTGACAAACTATGGCTGATGGGTCAAATCTGGCCCACCCTCTGCTTTTATAGATAAAGTTTTATTGGAACACAGACATGCTCATTTGTTCACATAGTGTGGCTGCTTTCATGTCGTAACAGCAGAGTGGGGTTGTTGGGACAGATGGCATGGCTCATAAAGTTTAAAGTACTGTGTTTTCTATCCGGTCCTTTACAGAAAAAGCTTGCCAACCCCTTTTCTATATCATCTTGTCCTCCTATATGTATTCCAGTATATGTACACATCATTTGTAATTTCACCGGTTCTCTTTTGTGGGTCGTTTGGTCTGTTTCCTGTGCATCAATATTATAAGTTATGCTTCTAAGTGTCCTTAGGGGTTGATGTTTGCGCATATCCGTGGTGACATTGTAGGATAAATTCCTAGAAGTGGAACTGCTAGGTCAAAACTTTCATCTGTTTTTGAGCTTTCTGTTTTCTAAATTTACATAGTTGGGAAGTTTACACAATGTATACCCCTATGGACTGTAGGTTGGGGTCCGTTTCCTTTCACTTCGGATGGATTATTGTGCAGTTGGTATGTAGTTATGTCTAATCTGCATTGTTTTCATTTCTCAAGAAGTCAAAAGCTTTTTTTTCTTTCTTGGGACAGAATCTTGCTTTGTCACAGGGCTGGAGTGCAGTGGCACAATCTCGGCTCACTGCAACCTTTGCCTCCCAGGTTCAAGTGATTCTCCTGCCTCAGCCTCCCAAGTAGCTGGAACTACAGGCACCCAACACCACGCCTGGCTAATTTTGGTATTTTTAGTAGAGATAGGGTTTCACCGTATTGGCCAGGCTGATCTTGAACTCCCGACCTCAAGTGATCCACCTGCCTTGGCTTCCCAAAGTAGCTGGGATTACAGATGCGCACCACCACACCCAGCTACTTTTTATAATTTTAGTAGAGATGGGGTTTCACCGTGTTGGCCAGGCTGGTCAAGAAGTCTAAAGCTTTTCCACATTTGTGTGCCATTTGCATTCCTTCCTTGGAGAAACACTGTACATTTCACAGTGTATTCCAGGTATGCCCTCAAGGACCAAGCACAGAGGAGGCGGGGGCCCCTGCAGTGCCCGAAGGGCAGCCTGGCAGAGAAGCAGGGCAAACAGGAATGGAAACAAAATTTCTATTACATGTCAATCTTCGATTTTATAATTTGGGGTTATTTTCTAAAGCTGGAGTGTGAAGAGATCATTCCTGGGGAGTGTAAGATGGAGGGTGGGCATCCTCATAGGGAAGAATTGTTAGTTTGCTGGGGATCGAGGTGTGAGGGTGGAGGGAGAATCCGTTCCGCCAACTCAAGACTACAGATAGGCCGTCCTGAAAGGACTTGGTGTCAGATCCTGAGTTAAAGCATCTTCATTATCATGATGTCATTCATTCACTCACCTAGCACATTTTTTAAAATGAATTTTTGTTAGAACACAGCCATATTCATTCACTTATGTATTGTCTTGTGTGTGTGTGTGTGTGTGTGTGTGTGTGTTTTGTTGTTGTTTTTGAGACCAAGTCTTGTTCGGTCTCCCAGGCTGGAAGTCTTGCTCTGTTGCCCAGGCTGAAGTGTGGTGGCATGATCTCTGCTCACTGCAACCTCCGCTTCCCAGGTTCAAGCGATTCTCCTGCCTCAGCATCCTAAGTAGGTGGGACTACAGGTGTGTGCCACGACACCTGGCTAATTTTGTATTTTCAGTAGACATGGGGTTTCTCTGTGTTGGTCGGGCTGGTCTCAAACTCTGGACCTCAGGTGATCTGCCTGCCTCGGCCTCCCAAAGTGATGGGATCACCGGTGTGAGCTACCGCGCCCTGCCCCGTCATCTAGCACATTTTTATCAAGGACTACTGTGTGCCCCCTGCTGTTCTAGGCATGGAGAATGCAGCCTCAACAAACTGCTGAGCTTGTCCAGGCCTAAAACACAGAGCTTGCCCTGGTCTCTCATCCTCCCTCCCTCTGAGTTCCTCATAGCCTCCGAGTCTGTGATGTGCACCTCCTATGTCCCTTCTCTTCCTCCGCCTCTCACTCACCCTCTCCTCTGCACACTCTTTTCTCCTCTCATTCCATGTCTTTTCGCCATTTTTTGTCTTCTAATTCTCGTTTCTTAGGCAGCCTCTGCTGGTATTGATCATTTCATAATCACACTCCTTACTGCCAGAGGGTGAAGTTGTGAGTCTCCATGGACAGGCAGGGAAAGATCTTCTTAGCTGTTCCATGAGAGAGCTTGTGGCTCAACATGTCCAAGACTAGGAGAGAGGCGGGTGCTGATCTTGTCCTGGGCAATTGTGCGACCCTGGGCAGCCTTCCCTCCCCTTTCTGGATTCCAACCTTCCTAATTTTTAACAAAGGTGACTTGGGCATAGATGTGTTTTCAGGATTGGTAAAGTAACTTTTGTGAAATGGCCTGTTTTCCCCTGGAGGAAAGAGTGCTAGTGGGAATTCTCCTGCTACCCTGAGAGGTTTATACTTCTGGCCAGGCGTCTGGACACTGCTTACACATTGTTTCCACTAGATATGCCTGGTTCTCAAGGCAAGAACTGTGAAGGGCCTGAGATTTCACCCAACCTGCGAGCTAAAATTTAGCATGCCACGGTTTCATGGGTGCTTCAGAAGACACGAGACTCCCGGGTCGGAGACAAGCGACTCTATTCCTCACAGTACAGCAAGAGGCACAAGCGTCGTGTTTGTGCTGGGTGGTTGCCTTTGCCTTCTCAGTCCCACAGAGGCACGTGGAGCAGCCTACGTATACACTGCAGGCAGTTTGCATGGCTGCCACACATCCTAGACTTAAGGAAACCCTAATCTTTATAATGGGCTGCAAGCAGGCCTGTGCAAACTTTACTCTGGAGGAAGACATTATATTTGTGAAACTGGACAGTAAACAAACCTGCCACTTGCTCTGGAGGGAGATGCTATTTCTATCTTCCAAGGATGTTTGCTCTATACACATCCTTGAAGAGATGATCTGGAATGAAAGCTGTCTGTGTCTCTGTGCACAAGTGTGGAGAACGGTGTATCAACACCCTGTCCTTGACTGGACATGATGGCTCACAACTGTAATCCCAGTACTTCGGAAGGCTGAGTGGGAAGAATCACATGAGCTCAGGAGTTTGAGATTAGCCTGGGCAACGTAGTGAGACTCCCATCTCTCTAAGAAAAAATTTAAACAAACAAACCAAAATTAACATCATGTCCTTGCATCCCCTCTGACAGATCCCAGCACTACCTCTGGACTGCAAGTCCCCTGTGCGTTTCATACCCTCCTCTGAAGGGGAACTTCCCCTCTGTATTAGTGTCCTAGGGCTGCTGAAACAAAGACCCTAAAACTGGGTGACTTAAAACAGCAGGAATTTATTGTCTCAGTTCTGGAGATCAGAAGTCCGAATTGCAAGGTGTTGTCGAGGCCATGCTCCCTCTTAAACCCGTAGGGCACCCTGCCCTGTCTCTTCGTAGCTCCTGGTGGTTTCCCAATAACCTTTTGCATTTCTTGGTGTGCAGATGCATTGCTCCCATTTCTGCCTTCATCTTCATGATGCTGACTTCTGCCTGTATCTCCTCCCATCCTCTTTCCTCCATGCACGTTTGTCCCTGTGTCCTGATTTCCCCTTTTTGTTTTCTGGAGATGGACTTTTGCTCTTGTCACCTAGGCTGGAGGGCAGTGGTGCCATCTCAGCTCACTACAACCTTTGCTTCCTGAGTTCAAGCGATTCTCCTGCCTCAGCCTCCCAAGTAGCAGGGATTACAGGTGCCCGCCACCACACCCAGCTAATTTTTGTATTTTTAGTAGAGACGGGGTTTCACCATGTTGGCCAGGCTGGTCTTGAACCAGTGTTGGGATTACAGGCGTGAGCCACTGCGCCCGGCCGATTTCCCATTTTTTAAGGACAACAGTCATGTTGGATTAGGGCACACCCTAATGACCTCATTTTAACTAGATGACTGTGTAGATACTCTCCAGTTCATCTCCAAATAAGATGCCATTCTGAGGTACTAAAAGTTAGGACCTCAACATGTCTTTCTGGGGAATCCTATTCAACCCATAGCACCATCCCCTCAGCCCCCATGGAAGGACCGGGTCAGAGGTGGAGCAGGTAGGAATGAGCTAGACAATGTGTCCCTTGGCAGGTGGCCCTTTCTGTAATTAAGGCACCTTTCGTTGAGCTGAGGCTTCTCTGCAAAGAGGGGACAGGGAATGGATAGCTAGATTTGTAAGTTTCATGCCACTCCACGTCAAGGTCTGTGGCTTTCTGCTCCTCCTCTTCTTTCTGGTTTTCAGATGCAGATGCGGTTGCTGCACAGATCCTGTCACTGCTGCCATTGAAGTTTTTCCCCATCATCGTCATTGGGATCATCGCACTGATATTAGCACTGGCCATTGGTCTGGGCAGTGAGTACAATTCATTATTTACTAGGCTCTCAAATATCCAGCCAAGTAGTTAAACTTTCATGAGCGCCCCCACTCATTCCGGCATTTTGCTGCTGCCCAGCCTTAATTACTGGAGGCAAACACCCTTCTGGTTTGCTGACTTGAAGTTTTATTTGCCTGCTTGGATGTAAAGCCAGTCTGGGGCACAGCAAGGGCTGCTGGCCATGCTCATGGCTTTGTCACCAAGGAACCTGCCCGGTTAGGAGCGGCCAAAGGCAGCTGATGAAATAGAATCCCGCAGGTGGAAAGGAGGTGCTGACCGGAGCAGGAGGGAGAAGACAAAGAGGCCCATTCATGCAAGGCAGGCGCACCAGCTGGTTTTATAATAAGGTGCATGTGGCTTTTGAGAAAGTGGGTCATTTGGATGGAGGGTCTCTAATAGGGAACAATTTTTGTTTCAAATAACTGAATCACAGGTCAGTTGAATTCACCACCTGCCCCACTGTGTGGTCTGCAGCTCATTTGCTTTCCACCCAGGGTAAGAGAAACCAGGGAGATGAAGGAGTTCTCAGTCAGGACTCCCTGCTCGGCCGGTTCAGCAGGTCGGCCCCCAGCCGTGCAGTTTCTCTCTTGACCTTCAGCCCTCCAGAGTCTAAATTCACCTTGTGTTGTGGTTTCCGGGCCAGGCCACTAAGTGAGACAAAGTGGGGCACAGCAGCCCCACCCCTTGGAATTCAAAACAGAAACTGGGCTGCGGGAAACAGGGAGGCGATTTCAGTACAAGTTTCATTATTTGCCGGCCAGCTCCGTGCTGTGTGGCCGGTGGACAGCTGTTAGTGCTGCACACTGAAACAGCTGTTGGTTATTTCCTGCCTTCCTCCCTTTTCCCAGTCCACTTCGACTGCTCGGGGAAGTACAGGTGTCGCTCATCCTTTAAGTGTATTGAGCTGACAGCTCGATGTGACGGAGTCTCAGATTGCAAAGACGGGGAGGACGAGTACCGCTGTGGTAAGGTCATGGCTCTTCCCAGGGAAGTAGAAGGAAGCAGCAGAGGCCTGACCCTTCCCATCTGTGAAATGGGTCCAAGTCACTGCCATTTTTAGGTCATGCCCTCAGTGGGGATTGAACTGACATTTGCCCAAAGAGATGTTAGACTAGGGAGTCAGGGAGGACCTTCCATGGACCACACAAGCAATGAGACCACTGAGAAGTCTCAGGGGGTCCAGAGTCACTGCTCTGTGATGGGGAGTCTTCTTACACTTAACGTGCTCCCTCTGTGAGAAAGTCCAGGGATAAGGTGTGGGTCAGATTCAGCAGAGGAGGGCTTTGAGCTGGCTGTGGAGAAACCCCTGCCTGTGGTTCAGGGTTCTGCTGGCCACTAATGAGCCTTTCTCCCTGTGCGTCGGCCAGTCCGGGTGAGCGGCCAGAATGCCGTGCTCCAGGTGTTCACAGCTGCTTCGTGGAAGACCATGTGCTCCGATGACTGGAAGGGTCACTATGCAAATGTCGCCTGTGCCCAGCTGGGTTTCCCAAGGTAAGTTAAAGAGCATTTCCAATGCACGGGCAAAACACAGAGAGGACAACGATGAAGAAAGACAATGACCATTCAGTTGAGCACTGTCAGCACGTTAATGCTCACATTCCATCCTCACAGCCACCTGGGGATGCCCAATACCGTCCTCACCTCACAGGCAAGCAAACCAAGGCCAGACAGGCTAAGTGACTTGCTCGAGGCACCTGGGAAATGGCATGTTTGGGAGTTCTCAGGGCCAGGCCAGGACTGGAGATGCAAACATGCAGTAAAAAGCTTCAAAATCAAAAACAAGCGCTCCAGCTCCTCAGCCTGCAGCTCCTGGAGGAGCTTCCTGGACGCTTTTCCGCCTGGTCCTGGTGGCCACATCAGTGTCCACGCATGCTTCCCCAAGAACCCCACAGAACCAACTGTTCAGTCAGAAAAGCGGCGAAGACACAGTAATTCTAACAGTTGTTTGGCAACATGTAGAACAAAGAACTGTAGTAGTTGACTGTTCACGTTTTAGTTTTTGGTGTTGCCTACATGATTTTTTGCATTGGGGTGAGACTTTTTTGGCCCAGGGCTGGGCCTCGTCCGCTCCCCTGGCCCCTTCCTTCTGACTTCCTGCAGCGGCTGTACTTCCACAGCTTCCCTAGCATTTTCCTTACTCTCCTTTGCTCTCAATTCTCAGTGTTCAGAGCAGGCAGGCTGCATTCTGCTTTGGACTCAAGAAGATGGGACATTAAAGCTACGCTGTCCTGAGTCCTCCACAGAGACTTAGTTTTCCAATTCTTTGCACCGTATTCTCGGCTCTCTTTCTCCAAAACCAGTGAAGCCAAATTACCTTCCAGTCTCTAGCCCTGAGGTCTGCCGCCTTCTCCCTCCACACCAGCTGAGATTCAGAAATGAGCTGCCATTCGGGTTCAATGAGAACAGCAAAAATATCCATGCTAACGCCTTTAGGAATTAAGTATTACTCCTCAGAGACAAGGAGGAAGAGGTACACACACACACACACACACACACACACACATTGCACACACACACTGCACACACACACATACTGCACACAGCTGAGAGGTACACACACACTGCACACACACACACATATACACACTGCACACAGCTGAGAGGTACACACACACACTGCACACACACACACACAGCTGAGAGGTACACACACACTGCACACACACACACACTGCACACAGCTGAGAGGTACACACACATACTGCACACAGCTGAGAGGCACACACACACTGCACACACACACATATTGCACACACACACCGCACACGCACTGCACACACACACACTGCACACAGCTGAGAAGAGGTACACACACACACATACACACATGCTGCATACTGCACACAGCTGAGAAGAGGTACACACACACTGCACACACACTGCACACAGCTGAGAAGAGGTATAGACACACCGCACACACACACTGCACACACACTGCACACAGCTGAGAAGAGGTATAGACACACCGCACACACACACTGCACACACTGCACACAGCTGAGAAGTGGTACACACAGTGCATACACACATACTGTGCACACACTGCACACACACTGCACACACACATACTGCAAACACACACACTGCACACACACA
>PVKV010027979.1:0-25574 GCA_004027835.1 Alouatta palliata | reverse complement strand
AGCCGGGCGCGGTGGCTCACGCCTGTAATCCCAGCACTTTGGGAGGCCGAGGCGGGTGGATCACGAGGTCAAGAGATCGAGACCATCCTGGTCAACATGGTGAAACCCCGTCTCTACTAAAAAAAAAAAATACAAAAATTAGCTGGGCGTGGTGGCACGTGCCTGTAGTCCCAGCTACTTGGGAGGCTGAGGTAGGAGAATTGCTTGAACCCAGGAGGCGGAGGTTGCGGTGAGCCGAGATGGCGCCATTGCACTCCAGCCTGGGTAACAAGAGCGAAACTCCGTCTCCAAGGAAAAAAAAAAAAAAAAAAAAAAAAAAAAAAGGGGAAAAAAAAAAAATTTTTTTAAAAAAAAAAAAAAAAAAAAAAAAAAAAAAAAAAGGGGAAAAAAATGAATTTTTTTAAAAAAAAAAAAAAAAAAAAAAAAAAAAAAAGAAAAAAAAAAAAGAATAGTTTGAAATTGGGGAATGTGATGTTTCCAGCTTTTTTTGTTGTTGTTGTTGTTGTTCTTGTTGCTGTTTGTTTGTTTTGTTTTTTGCTTAGAGTTGCCTTGGATACTTGGGCTCTTTTTCGGTTCCATACGAATTTTATTTATTTATTTTTGAAACTGAGTTTCGCTCTTGTTGCCCAATCTGCAGTGCAATGGCATGATTTTGGCCCAGCACAACCTCTGCCTCTTGGGTTCAAGTGATTCTCCTGCTTCAGCCTCCTGAGTAGCTGGGATTATAGGCATGTGCCACCAACCATGCCTGGCTTTTTTTTTTTTTTGTATTTTTAGTAGAGACAGGGTTTCTCCATGTTAATCAGGTTGGTCTTGAACTCCTGACCTCAGGTGATCCTCCCGTCTCAGCCTCCCAAAGTGCTGGGACTACAGGCATGAGCCACTGTGCCCGGCCTCTGTTCCATATGAATTTTAAAATAATTTTTTCTTGTTCTGTGAAGAATGTCATTGTCAGTTTTATGGGAATAGCATTGAATCTGTAAACTGCTTTGGGCAGTGTGGCCATTTTAATGATATTGATTCTTCCTATCCATGGGCATGGAATGTTTTTCCATTGTTTATGCCATCTGATTTACTTGAGCAGTGTTTTGTAATTGTCATTGTAGAGATCTTCCACCTTCCTTGTTAGCTGTATTTCTAGGTATTTTATTCTTTTCGTGGCAGTTGTGAATGGGATTGCATTCCTGATTTGGCTCATGGTTTTGCTGTTCTTGGTGTATAGGAGTGCTAGTAATTTGCACACACTGAGTTTGCATCCTGAGACTTTGCTGAAGTAGTTTATCAGCTGCAGGAGCTTTTGGACCAAGACTATGGGGTTTTCTAGATACAGAATCATGTCGTCTACAAACAGAGATACTTTGACATTCTCTCTTCTTATTTGAATGTGCTTTCTTTCTTTTTCTCACCTGATTGCTCTGGCCAGGACTTCCAATACTATGTTGAATAGGAGTGGTGAGAGAGGGCATCCTTGTATTGTGCTGGTTTCCAGGGAAAATGCTTCCTGCATTTTTGCCCATTCAGCATGATGCTGGCTGCAGGTTTGTTATATGTGGCTCTTATTATTTTGAGTTATGTTCCTTCAATATCTAGTTCATTGAGAGTTTTTAGCATGAAGGGATGTTGAATTTTATCAAAAGTTCTGTTTATGTGATGAATCACATTTATTGATTTATATCAGTAATGATTTATATAAATAAATGTGTATGTTGAACCAATCTTGCATCCCAGGGATAAAGCCTACTTCAACGTGATGGATTATTTTTTGGTGTGCTGCTAGATTTGATTTGCAAGTATTATATCAAGGATTTTTGCATCAATGTTGATCAAGGATATTGACCTGCAGTTTTCTTTCTTTCTTGTGTCTCTGCCAGGTTTTGATATCAGGGTGATGCTGGCCTTATAAAATGAGTTGGAGAGGCTGGGCATGGTGGCTCATGCCTGTAATCTCAGCACTTTGGGAGGCTGAGGTGGGCAGATCACCTGAGGTCAGGAGTTTGAGACCAGCCTGACCAACATGGAGAAACCCCGTCTCTACTAGAAATACAAAGTTAGCTGAGGGTGCTGGCACATTCCTGTAATCCCAGCTAACTCAGGAGGCTGAGGCAGGAAAATTGCTTGAACCCAGGAGGCAGAGGTTGTGGTGAGCCGAGATTGCGCCATTGCACTCCAGTCTGGGCAACAGGAGGGAGACTCCATTCAAAAAAAAAAAAAGTGAGTTGGAGAGGAGTCTCTCCTCAATTTTTTGGGATAGTTTCAGTAGAAGTGATACCAGCTCTTCTTTGTATATCTGGTAAAATTTGGCTGTGAATACATCGAGTCCTGGGCCTTCTTTGGTAAGCTATTTATGACTGACTCAATTTTGAAGATTGTTATTGGTTTATTCAGGGAATCAATTTCTTCCTGGCTCAGTCTTGCAAGGGTATATGTATGCAGAAATTTATCCATGTCTTCTAGGTTTTCTAGTTTGTGTGCAAAGAGGTGTTCACAGTAGTCTCTGATGGTTATTCGTATTTCTGTGGGATCAGTGATAGTATCTCTTTTATTGTTTCTGATTTTATTTGGATCTTCTCTTTTTTCTTCTTTGTTAGTCTAGCTAGTGGCCTATCTATGTTGTTATTTTTTAAAAAAAACCTAACTCCTACATTTGTTGAACTTTTGAATGGCTTTTTTCATGTCTCAGTCTCCTTCAGTTCAGCTTTAATTTTGGTTATTTCTTGTCTTCTGCTAGCTTTGGGGTTGATTTGCTCTTGCTTCTCCAGTTCTTTCTGCTGTAATGTTAGATTGTTAATCTGAGGTCTTTCTTTTACTTGGGGAGTTTAGTGCTATAATTTTTCCTTTTAACACTGCCTTAGCTGTGTCTGAGAGATTCTGGTATGTTGTATCTTTGTTCTCACTAGTTTCAAAGAACTTTATTTCTGCTGTGATTTTATTACTTTCCCAAAGCTATTGAAAACTTTTAATTTCAATGTAATTGCATGGTTTTAGGTGATTTTTTAAGTCTTGACTTTCATTTTTATCGCTCTGTGGTCTAGAGAGTGTGTTTAGTATGATTTTGGTTCTTTTGTATTTGCTGAGGATTGTTTTATGTCCAATTGTGTGATCAGTTTTAGAGTATGTGCCATGTGGTGATGAGAACAAGGTATATTCTGTTGTTTTGAGTGGAGAGTTCTGTAGTGGTCAATCAGATCCATTTGGTTCAATACTGAGTTCAGGTACTGAATATCTTGTTAACTTTCTGCCTGGAAAATCAGTCTAATACTGTCAGTGGCATATTACCGTGTGAGAGGCTAAGTCTCTTTGTAGGTCTCTAAGAACTTGCTTTACGAATCGTGTGCTCCTGTGTTGGATGCATATATATTTAGGATACTTAGATCTTCTTGTTGAATTGAATCCTTTATTGATTTATATGGTTTAGTTCTGTGTCCCCAGCCAGATCTCATCTTGAATTGCAGTTCCCATAATCCCCACGTGTCATGGAAGGAAACTGGTGGGAGGTAATTGAATCTTGAGGGTGGTTTCCCCCATGCTGTTTTCATGATTGTGAGTGAGTTCTCATTAGATCTGATGGTTTTGTAAGTGTCTGTCATTTTCCCTGCTGGGGCTCACTCTCCTCTGCCACTCTATAAAGAGGCATCTTCTGCCATGATTATAAGTTTTCTGAGGCCTCCACAGCAATACAGAACTATGAGTCAATTAAAACCATTTTCTTTATAAATTACCCAGTCTCAGGTATTTCTTCATCGCAGCACGAGAATGGACTAACACACTGATGTAATGCCCTTCCTTGTCTCTTTTGATCTTTGTTGGTTTAAAGTCTGTTTTGTCTGAAATTAGGATCGCAACCCCTGCTTTTTTTCTGATTTCCATTTGCTGATTTCCAAAGGAATGAAGATTTTTCTTCATTCCTTTATTTTGAGCCTATGGGTGTCACTGTGTGTGAAATGGGTCTCTTGAAGATAGCCTACCATTGGGTCTTGCTTTTTTGTCCAGCTTGCCACTCTGTGCCTTTCTAAATGGAGCATTTAGTGCATTTACATTCAAAGTTAGTATTGATATGTGTGGATTTGACCCCATCATTGTGTTGTTAGCTGGTTATTATGTTGGCTTGTTTGTGTGGTTGCTTTATAGTGTTACTGGGCTGTGTATGTAAATATGTTTTTGTATTGGCTGGTAGTGATCTTTGCTTTTCATATTTAGTGCTTCTTTCAAGATCTCTTATGAAGCAGGTCTGGTGGTAATAAATTCCTTTGGCATTAGCTTACCTGAAAAGGATCTTCTTTCTCCTTCACTGAAGAGGCTTAGTTTGGATATGAAATTCTTGATTTTTTTTTAAGGATACTGTATATAGGTCCCTAGTCTCTTCTGGCTTGTAGAGGTCTACTGTTAGCCTGATGGGGTTCCCTTTGTAGATGACCTGCCCTTTCTTTCTGGCTGCCTTTAACATTCTTTCTTTCATTTTGACCTTAGAAAATCTGACAATTATGTGTCTTGGGGATAATATTTCTGTGTAGAACCTTGCAAGGATTTTCTGTATTTCCTGAGTTTGACTGTTGGCTTCTCTAGCAGGTTTGGAAAAGTTTTCATGGACAATATCCTGAAATATGTTTTCCAAGTTGTTTGCTTTCTCCCTCCCTCTTTCAAGGACGCCAGTGGTTCATGTGTGTGGCCTGTTTGCATAATCTCATATTTCTCAGAGGTTTTGTTCATTCCTTTTCACTCATTTTTCTTGATTTTTGTCTGTCTTGTTTCAGAAAGCCAGTCTTCCAGTTCTGAGATTCTTTCCTCAGCATCATCTATTCTGCTGTTAATACTTGTGATTGCATTGTGAAATTCTTTTAGTGTGTCTTTCAGCTCTATCAGATCAGTTAGGTTCTTTTTTATACTGGGTATTTTGTCCGTCAGCTCCTGTATCATTTTATTGTGATTCTTAGTTTCCTTGGAATGGGTTTTGCTGTTCTCCTGAATCTTGATGATCTTCATTCCTATCCACATTCTGAATTCTATTTCTGTCATTTCAGCCAACTCAGCCTGGTTAAGAACCCCTGTTGGAAAACTAGTGCAATCATTTGGAGGACATAAGACACTCTGGCCATTTGAGTTGCCAGAGTTCTTACTTTGGTTATTTCTTATCTCTCCATGTGGGTGTTCCTTTAACTGTGGTGTAGACTGAGTACAGTAAATTGACTTTTTTTCTAGATGTTTTCACAGGATTGAGGCTTTGTGTAGGGTCATTATTTGTAGCTGACTTGTCTTTGGTTTTACAGAGGGGTATGTTAGTGAGATATTTTAGGTGTTAAATCTTTGGGGTGTGATCCAGTAGGTGGCACTTAGGTGTAGTAGTCAGTTGGTAGGCTCTTGCTCAGTCCTGTGGCTCCCCTATATTTCCTCACAGTTGCAGCTATGCTCCCTCTCAATGCTCTGAAAGTGTGGCCTCCTCTCTCACTTGAATGCTGCCTATAGATTGTGGCTTGGCGCTCCCAGGCTTCCCTGCAGCTCTGGGGTGTTCTCAGGGTTTGTGTTTCCTCCCTAACTTGGAGGCATCAGAAGAATGAACTTCAGCAGTCGTTGTGGCTGAAGGTTTTTCACTTGTCTCCTGGGGGCCCTACCCCAGAGAGACACAGGTCAGCAATCACTCAGTGTAATCAGCCCTGAATAGGGGCCGTGGGCCCAAGCTGAGAGTTCCCTGTTGGGTGATAAGTGGGGTGGGGGGGTGAGGGCTAGGTGGGACTCATGGGAGATGGACTAGCCTCCTTTCCTTGGGTGGACTGCTGCTTATTGGAGGTATGGATAAGGTACTTAGGGTCTTTGTTCCTTCATTACTCTCAGGGTAGTAAGGGCAGCTGAAACTGACCCAGATATTAGAGTTAGTGCAGAAGCACATTAAAACAGTTATAATTGTATTCTATAAGTACAAAAAATGAGTAAAGACAAGATATAAAAAGAGACCAAAAACAAACTTCTGTAGATGAAACCTACAATGTCTGATATGAAAACCTACATTGGATGAGATTAATTGCAGATTAGAAAGAATTGAACAACAATATCAACCAAGTTGACCTAATTGGCAGTTAAAGATAGAACACTCCACTCAACAAAACAGAGTATGTATTCCTCTCAAGTGTACAGAGAACATTCACCAAGATAGGTCCTATTCTGGGCCTTAAAGTAAGTCTCAATAAATTCAAAAGTATCAAGTCATACAAAATGTATTTTCTGACCATATGCTATTAAATTAGAAATTAATAATAGAAAGATTCCTAGAAAATTCCCAACTATTTGGGAACCACATAACATGCCTCTAATGTTATTATAATCTTGAAGTGCAGGAAGGTCCTCAGCTCTAATCTACAGCACAAATGCACATTGGGTAACTGGCATAGAAGAAAGAAAAACTTGGTTTTCCAGTGTTGAGGAAATACAGATAATCACGTAAGAGTTAAGTTTAGGGTGAAAGTGGAGTAGTGTTTTGGGGCAAACAATCAGCCTATTTGCAGGGATCTATATGGATCTATTCCCCTCATTCCCAGTTTCCCAGCCACTTGGTTCCTCACAGGTAGACTCTTAAGAGATGCTAGTAACTTTTCAAACATTTTAATGGGCCTACATGGGACCAATTAGTCCCACCTCCTCACCTGCCTCCTAAACTTTAATCAGTGAACACATCCTCCTCCCCAGTGGTGAGCTGCTGGGCTGCCAGGGGAAAAGACGGCTCTGGGGTGGCTCCTGCCAGCACAAGATCATTTGTGAGGAGCTCGCAGAGAGTGGGGCTGCCTCACATCTCTGACAACGTGAGAGACTAAAGTCAGTGGCAGGCTCTGATCCCCAGTCTATGAACACAATGAGTCTGGCTTTGTCTTTGTTGTTTTTCTAGGGAAGGCTTGTGTTCTGACCCTCAGAACAACAGCTCTGACGTCAAGCCAGGCGCTTTGCTGGAATTCAGTGGTTTACTTAAGGACATCTGAAGCAACTTTGAGGGAGGAAACACTCTGGTATTAGATTATCATCAGGTAGTAACCCAGATTTCTGGAAATTGTTAATCACAGATATGTCTTCTGGAGGGAAGAGCATGTCCAGGATGACCATTCTACCCACTGGCTGATTTCCCAGGACACAGACAAGTCGAATAAGCTAGGAATAGATATTTATATGTGGCTAGAAAGATCTGTCTGCTCCTGAAAGTACCCCATGGTTTAATACTTTGGGGGCAAGCTATAGACCTACTGGATCAAATTTTCTGTGGATTGGATCTGGAATCTGCACAAACAAGCTTGGAATCTGCACATATAACCTTGGGCAAGGCAGCTTACTGTTTAAGAGCCATTGTTTGGATCACTGTTGCTCAAAGAGTCTCACTGGCTGCTTTCCTTGGCTGCCTGCCCTTCAACAAGTCAGATATAAACAGAGCTTCTTCTCTACACCTCTCTCATCCACAGACCCCAGGCATTTGCTCTTACTCTTATGCACTTCACTCCATAATCCATTTCCATTTGATAAGATCATCTTTAAGTTTTCCTCCCACATTTCATTCACTGGTACAAAGTGTAGCCAACAGAAATAGTGGTAATTTCAGCATCCTTTGAACAACTATCAGAGATGCCAGTTACTCCATAATCCTTTCCTTGAGTCACTCTATATTCTGAATAATTTTGAATTTAGTGCAGATTGGAGAAGAGAGATGAAAGAGGAAAGGGGAGGAGAAGAGAGAGAGTGGGTTTAAAGCAAGTGATAAATCTGAGGGCTCTGATCAGCTATCCACTGTATTACTCACAATCCTACCCCATCTCATCCCACCACTCTACCGCAGTGTAGGCCCCCTGCCTCATCCACACTGTCCTGAGCATTGCTCACCTTCCTACTTTTCTCTTCTTTTGTTTATTCTTTTAATCAGAGAGATACTTGCAGACCTGTTACCTAAACTGAAACAATCCATGAAGAAAAGAAGATGTAAAGCAGGGCCTCAAAATTCTACTCCACTCTTAATGACCATCTTTCTATTTTCTTGAAGTGCTTGCAAGTTATTTCCACTCGGGGAGTTTTACAGTCATTTATCCGAAGTCCTCTAATTTGCCTTGAAGTTGAATTGGCCTTTGTTATCAATGGCGCCAAAGACATTTGCAACCCAAATCTAGGACTGCCCACATTCTACAATAGTGAGATTTATTATAAAATGGCAGCTGTTAGATTAAGGATAGCCAAATGTTACATCTACGTGACAGGAAATAAGCCACAAAATTGCATTCCATGTGCTCTAAAATCAGTTGCTAATGTTTTCTGTTCAAATTTGGACTTATATTTTGTGTCTCAATTTTAGTAGGGCATGTTACCTCTTTGGGCATTTCTAAAAGCATTTTTCTTGTCACTATTCAGCGTATTCTGTCAACACAAATAGTGACTCCATTCCCTGCCTGGAAACTATATTTGTTTGTCCACAATCATCTCCTGCCCAGGTAGTTTGATGATTCTGGAAATTATGCCATTGGAATTAGAATCTTTGCCTGCTCAATGCAGCTCTTTCCTGTCCCAGATTCTCCCAACACTTTTCACAGGTGTGTTATTCACTTACTCTCCCCAGGGAAGGAGGAGGCAGCTCACTTTTGCCCTTTTTTGTCCTACTCAGTTGCATCTGCTGGCTTCAAAGTCTGTGTAACTGAGAGTCCTCCCCAAAGAGTACAGGGTGCTTAACTGGTTCAGAACCCAGAGGTAACCACTTGGGAAGACATGGTAGAGGAGCCGATGGGGCAGAGGAGAGTGTGGTGTTCAGGTGATGCATTCACAGCCTTGTTCACTCTCTAAATAGAAAAGGCATTTTCACAAAGCCTCACTCTTGGAGATGCTTTGTTCCTTCCTTGCTGGCTGCAACAGCTCCTGACTCCAGTGTGATTTTGTTCTTTGGAAATGATGGGCAGCTTTGTGAATGATGAGGGGCACTCTCCCATTGGTGGAGGTTCCCCATGCAATCTTACATCACCTCCATCTCTCCACACTCTTGGCCCTTGTTTCCTTAAGTACCCACAGTACCGCCTGGCTAATGCTGATTTTACAGGGCCAGCTGAGCCAATGAGCCATCGACAGCCTCTCTAAAGTCCTGTTTAGTCACGCTTGCTTAGCATGTGCGTGTCTGTCTATACTGTTAGTTGCTTGCTAAGGTTTGTTTGCTTGCTAAGGTTTGTTGTGAGTTCATCTCATTTATCATGTATATTTAGGTTTTGGGTCTATCTTCTTAGTGAGAATGCTCATAGTTATTCGTATTTGAACTTCCTCAATGTGCTGGAATTTGTTCAAGTTCTCTGCATGAAATAACTCATTGAATTTTATAATAATCTTTAGAGACAGGTGCTATCCTTATTTCAAAGATGGAAAAATGGAAAATCAGAAAGGTAAAGTAGCATTCCCAAGATTATACGACTTGTTAATGGTAAAGTCCCAGCTTTGAACCTTGGTAGTCTGACAGTATTTATGGCTTAAACACAAAACATACTGTCTCTAGAATATAAGCTTCCTGAGGTCAGGCACTCTTGAATTTCTGATAGGGAGAACACAGAGCGAAGTATATGGAAAACTATGAATTTATACTTGGTGAGTGACTGTTTCATTACTTAGAATTTTTAAGATCCCCAAGACCAAATTGTGGATATTTCTCTTAAATTTTCCACTGCTGCTCAAATAATGCTTACCAACTAACCAACCTACCAAGGAGAGAAGGCCATCTCTGTGACAGGGTTTCATCTACAAAGCCAAATGCCCTCAATAAGACTCATCTTCAGAAGGCTGTCCTTAGGCAGAGTTAAACTCAGTCAGAGCCCCAGGTAGTTCAACCTCATTCATGGTGGTGCCTTCTTTCTCCACCCCAGACCACTGGAGAAGCATGAAAGGGGGAAATCTGAGCCAAGGGATTGAGTTTGAGCTCTTGGGCCTCACCACCGACCCCCGGCTCCAGAGGCTGCTCTTTGTGGTGTTCCTGGGCATGTACATCACCACTCTGCTGGGGAACACGGTCATGTTCCTCCTGCTCCATGTGAGTGCCACCCTACACACACCCATGTACTCCCTCCTGAAGAGCCTCTCCTTCTTGGATTTCTGCTACTCCTCCACGGTTGTGCCCCAGACGCTGGTGAACTTCTTGGCCAAGAGGAAAGTGATCTCCTATTTTGGCTGCATGACTCAGATGTTCTTCTATGCGGGTTTTGTCACCAGTGAGTGCTATCTCATTGCTGCCATGGCCTATGACCGCTATGCCGCTATTTGTAACCCCCTGCTCTACACAGCCATCATATCTCCTGGGGTCTGTGCCTCACTGATTATGGGCTCCTACAGTGCAGGATTCCTCAATTCTCTTATCCACACTAGCTGTATCTTTAGTCTGAAATTCTGCGGTGCTCATGTGGTCACTCACTTCTTCTGTGATGGACCACCCATTCTATCTCTGTCTTGTGTGGACACCTTACTGTGTGAGATCCTGCTCTTCATTTTTGCTGGTTTCAACCTTTTCAGCTGCACCCTCACCATCTTGATCTCCTACTTCTTAATTCTCAACACGATCCTGAGAATGAGCTCAGCCCAGGGCAGGTTTAAGGCATTTTCCACCTGTGCATCCCACCTCACTGCCGTCTGCCTCTTCTTTGGCACAACACTTTTTATGTACCTGCGCCCCAGGTCCAGCTACTCCCTGACCCAGGACCGCACAGTTGCTGTGATCTACACAGTGGTGATCCCAATGCTAAACCCCCTCATCTACTCTTTGAGAAACAAGGATGTGAAGGAAGCTTTAAGAAAGATTTGGGGTAGGGAAACAATGGAATGATTTCTCAATGCATTAACACATATCTTTAGAAAGCCAAGGGAACTTTTATCTTGGGTGGTGTCATCCTGAGCACATTCCCATGCCCGCCCCTGTGAATAGTGGGCATGCCCTATGGTCTGCAGGTGCTTCTGCATCTACCTGCCACAGAAGAACCGATGGTGTCCTAGAGACTAAGAAGCAAGAAGGGTGTGTCTGCTTGTTGCATAATTGAACCTGTTGGCAAGACTTAGTTATCCATGTTGAAATGCTTCATTCATTTTTCCAAGTTTGTGTATTTTCCTTCCTTCCTTCCTCCCTCCCTCCCTCCCTCCCCCGAACACCTCTTTCTCTCTTTTTTTCTTTCTTTCTTTCTTCTCACTCTGTCACCAAGGCTGGAGCACAGTGGCAAGAACATGGCTCAGAGCAGTCTCAACCTCCTGACCTCAAGTGATCCTTCTTCCTCAGTTTCCCGAGTATCTGGGACTACAGGTGGATGCTACCACACCTGGCTAAATTCTTGATAGGGGGAACATAAAGCTAAGCATACGGAAAACTATGAATATATACTTGGTGAGTGACTGTTTCATTACTTAGAATTTTTAAGATCCCCCAAGACCAAATTGTGGATATATCTCTTAAATTTTTCATTGCTGCTCAAGTAATGCTTGCCAGCTAACCAACTAGCCAACCAAGAAGAGAAGACAGTCTCTATGACAGGGTTTCAACTACAAGGCCAAATGCTCTCAATAAGACTCATCTTCAGAAGGCTGTTTTTAATTTTTGTAGAGACAGGGTCTCACTATGTTGCCCAGGCTGGTCTTGCACTCCTGAGCTCAAGTGATCCTCCCACCTTGGCCTCTCAAAGTGCTGGGATTACAGGCATGAGCCACCATGCCAGCCTGTCATTCTTCTTTTTAAATATAGGCATTTAAGACAAATTTTTCAAATTCCGTTTAACCTGCATCCCACATGTTTTGAAATATAGTGGTTTTAGTATTAAGTTCTGTGTATATTCTAATTTTTGTTATCATTTATTCTTTAATTCATGAGTGGATTTTTTTCAATGTCCTGATATCTGGGGCATTTATGAAAAATCTATACCCAACATTATACTTACTAGTGAAATAACTGCTTTCCCCTTAAGATCTGAAACAAGGCAGGATGTATGCTACAGCCATCTCTATTTAACATTATTCTGAAGGCCGCAGCAAGTACCGTGAAACAAACCAACCAACCAAGAATCTAGATTGGTAAGGGAGAAGAAAAATTGTCTTTATTTGTAGATAATACAATCCTAAATATTGAACATTCCAAGTAATCTATTAAAAAACTCCACCAGGCCAGGCACAGTGGCTCATGCCTGTATTCAAAGAACTTTGGGAGGCTGAGGTGGGCAGCCCATGAAGTCAGGAGATTGAGACCATCCTGGCCAACATGGCAAAACCCTGTCTCCACTAAAAATACAAAAATTAGCTGGGCGTGGTGGTATGAGCCTGTAGTCCCAGCTACTCGGGGAGGCTGAGGCAGGAGAATCACTTGAATCCAGGAGGTGGAGGTTGCAGTGAGCTGAGATCATGTCATTGCACTCCAGCCTGGCAATAGAGTGAGGCTCGGTCTCAAACAAACAAAAACAAAAAAACAAAACAAACAAAAAAAAACTCCACTAGAACTAATAACCAAGTTCAGTAAAATTACAGAATACAAAAACTATAGAAAAGTTAGTTATATTTTTATATATTGGCAAGAAATAATCAAAAAATGAAAGAAAACAATTCTTTAACAATAGTGTTCCCAAAAATTAAATACTTAGGAAAAGTTTGACAAAATAAACTCAAGACTCTCTGGAAATCATAAAACATTACTGAGAAAAGTTAGAGAAGATCTAAATAAATGGAAAGACATTCAATGTTCATGGACTGGAATAATCGATATTATTAACATGGCAATATCAAACTGTTCTATAGATTCAATATAATCCAGGAAAATCTCAGCAGGCTGTATCTTAAAAAATTGACAAGTTTGTCCTAAGACATATATGCAAATGCAAATAAACCAGAATACCTAAACAATTTTAAAAAGAAGGACAGGTTGACTCATGCTTGTAATGCCAGAACTTTGGGAAGCCAAGACAGGTGGATTGCTTGAGGCTAGGAATTCGAGACCAGCCTGGGCAAGATGGAAAAATTCTGTCTCTACAGAAAATACAAAAATTAGCTGGATGTGGTGGTGCATGCCTTTAATACCAGCTACTAGAGAGGCTGAGGTGGGAGGCTCGCTTGAGCCTGGGAAGTTGAGGCTTCAGTGAGCCGTGATTGTGCCACCACACTCCAGCCTGGACAACAAGACAAGATCTTGTCTTAAAAATAAAAAAATTTTTTAAAGGGACAAACTTGGAAGAATACAGACCCAATTTTAAAGCTTTACATAAAGCTATAGTTATCAAAATAATGGGGGTAGTGGCATAAGGATGAGTATGTAGGTAAATGGAACATAATTGAGAATCAAGAAACAATCTTTTGGATTATGGTCAATCAACTTTTATCTGAAGAAAAATCTGACAAAAGATGTAGAAGACCTGTACACTGAAAACAACAAAATATTGCTTAAAGATATGAAACACCTAAAGAAATAAAGATATATGCCACGTTTATTGGTACAAAATTTAATACTGTTAAGATGTAAATACTCCCCAAATTGATCTTGAGATTCAATTCTATCCCAATCAAAATCCCACCAGGCTTTTAATAGATACTGACAAATTAATTCTAAAATTCATATGAACATGCAAAAACTTAGAATAACCAAAGCAACTTTGAAAAAGAACAAAGTTGAAAGTCTGACTACCTGATTTCAAGAATTACATGGCTACAATAATCAAGACAGTGTTGTATTGCTGTAAAAATAGATCAATGGAACAGACTAGAGAGCCCACAATTAGACCACAAACAAATATGTGGACAACTGATTTTCAACAAAGCTACCAAGGCAATTTAATGGGGAAAGAATAGTCTTTTAAACAAATGCCATAGGAATATTTAGCTATCTGTATGCATAAAAATAAACTTTTATTCATATGTCACACCAAATAAGAATAATTATGAATGGATCAGAGACCTAACTATAAGACCTGAAACGATAAAACTTCTAAAAGAAAACATAGCAGAAAACCTTTGTGACCTTGAGGTAGCCACAGATTTCTGAGATATGACACAAAAAGCATGATCTACAAAATAACAAATGAAACCTCATTCACACTAAAATACATCAAAGATACAGTAGCAAAAAGCCACGTGCAGTGGTGCATGTTTATATTCCTAGTTATGAGAGGTCTAGGCAGGAGGATCACTTAGACCCAGGATTTCGAGGAGGCTGCAGTGTGATATAGTCTTACCTGTGGATAGCCACTGCACTTCAACCTGGGCAACATAATGAGACCCTGTCTCTGAAAATATATACACACACACACATACACACACACACACACACACACACACACAAAGCCACACATTATAAAAAAATACTTTCAATTGTATATGTGATAAAGCACTTGCATCCTGAATACATAGAAAACTCCCAATGCTCTATAAAAACCATCCCAATAAGAAAAGGGGCAAAAGATTTGAACAACCACTTTACCAAAGAAGATATACAGAAGGCAAAAAAGCACATGAAAAGAAGTTTAACATCATAAGGAGATGCAAATTATTACAATGCAACAAGATAACAAAACACCTAAAAATAGGTAAAATGAACAAGATTGACTATAGCAAATGTTGGTGAGGATGTGAAGCAACTGGAACTCTAATACACTGCTGGTGGGAATGTGAAATGGTACAACTACATTGGAAGTCAGTTTGGTGGTTTCACAAAACGTTCAATAGATACCTATCATATAAAACAACTATTCCATTCATTATATTCTATTAAGAGAAATAAAAGCATATGATATATATGCTTTATGATATATGCTTTTATTTCTCTTGGGATATAGTGAATGGAATAGTTCCTTCCTATGGTAGACTATACAGAAGACTTGTGTACAAATGTTCTTCGTAGCTCTATTTGGAATACTCCAAAACCAAAAATAACCCAAATGCCCATTAACAGGTAAATGAGGGGAAAAACCTCCGGTCTGTACAAGGCAATACTATTTAGCAATAAAAGGAATGAATTATTATTTACATGTTATAACAGAATCTCAAAATATACCAAATGAAACAGACAAAATGTATATATTGTACAGTTCCATCTATAAAATTCTAGAAGATGCAAAATAATCTGTAACGACAGAAGAACAACAGGTCAGGGAATGCTGATGGAACTGGGAGACCCACATGAAGGGAAGGGAAGGTTACAAAGGGACATGAGAAAACTGTAGGGGATGACAAACATGTTTATTATCATGATAGTGGTGATGGATTCATGGATATACATGTGTCAAAACTTAACCAGATTTTACACTATAAATATGTGTGTTTATTGCATGGCAATTATACATCCATCCAGATGTTAAAATAGGGCCACCACGTCTTTTCTATTTCCTCAGTAAGAGATGATTTTAATTCTCTTTCCCCTGAGTCCAGGTGGCCTTAGTGTCTGGTTTGACCATTAGAATGCAGCAGATACTGGGACTTCTGAGCTTAGATCATAAGAGGCCTTGCACCTTTGGCACAGCTATCTGGGAACAATCTCTGGGATCCCTGAGCTGCCACATAAGAAGTCTGGCTACCTTGAGGCTGTGATGCTAGAGAAGCCATGTATAGACACTCCAGTTGAAGCTCCCAGCTGAGCCCAGCCTTCTCCATCAAAGTGCCAAAAGTATGAGTGACCAGCTTAGACCAGCCCAGATGCCAGCTCAATACCACCACAGAATAACCTTTGTTACACCCCAATTGAGCCCTGTTTGGAGTCCTGACGTCTGAAACTGTAAAATGTATTATCATAAAATATCTGTTGTTTAAAGTCATTGGAAAGTTTTGGAGCAGTTTTTTACACAGCAGCAGATAACAAGAAATGAATTTGTCACTTGGAAGTTGGGAGTTCTTTTATAACAAAAACATGTGGCATTGACATTGGTACTGGGTAGTCGGCAGAATCTGGAAGGGCCATGAAGAAACAGACAGTGAAAGCTTGAAGGACGATGAAGAGAATGTTATTGGAGCTGGAGAAGATATGACATATTACGGGGCGATAAGAAGTTCTGTGAAACTTAATTTTGGTAAGATCAAAAATAGAATGTACCTAATGAACTGGTAGATCTGACAAAGAAGATTTTCAAGCAGAATGTTGAAGGTGCCAATTGGTTTACTTGTCGGCCTAGATTAAGAGATACAGCTACATTAGATACACACTCGAGATACGGCTACGCTACAGATATGACTAAAAAAAGATGAAATGAAAAAGAAACTGTTCAAGCATGCAAAATTTAGAGGGAATATAAAGTAGCCAGGGCTTGCTAGTATTAAAACTGAAACTGGGCCAGGTGTGAAGGCTCATGCCTCTAATCTCAACACTTTGGAAGGCTGAGGTCAGAGGATTGCTTGAGGCCAGGAGTTCAAGACAAGCCTGAGCAACATAGTAAGACCCCATTTCTACCAAAAAAATTTTTAATTGAAAAAAACTCCCCAAACAGTTTCTCTTTCCCATCTTACTCAGATGGCAAAATGGTCTCGAACTAAAAACAAGAACAGGCAAAAATAAAGACCTCAGAGTAAAGATAATCTTAATAATCTGTTGCTGGGAGACCTTCATTAAGACTTTCATCAATTCCTTATAGACTTTCAACTAGGAAAAGAAAAAAAGACTTTAAAGAATCTGAAGGATACCCTGCAGCCTCCTCACCCACAGTCCAAGTTAGGAATGGCCTGTCTAGAAGAGATTGGTGAGTATGGCTTTTGACTAGTAGAATGAACCCAAACAAGTTTCCTAGGAACCCCATCACTTTTTTAGAAACGATTGTATTGGTGGGAGGATGATCTCTTGGGTTAAAAAGGGCAGAGTTCAAAATTAAAAGAGCCCTTAAGGCTCCCAAACTTCTACCGTCTGGAGGCAGTGTGATAAACTTGCAAAATGGGACATTTCTGTCGCAAAAGGTAGGTGACAAAGGGTTCTTCCATTAAGGTCTTTGATCAATTTTGAGCTGATTTTTCTATGTGGTGTGAGATAAAGGTAAAACTTCATTCTTTTGCATGCGGCTATTCAGTTGTCCCAGTACAATTTGTAGAAAATATTTTCCACATTGAATAGTCTTGGAACCATTGTCAAAAATCAGTTGACTATAAACATTTGGGTTTATTTTTGGATTTTCTATTCTAGTCCATTGATCTATATGTGTATCCTTATTCCAGAACCACACTGTCTTGATTACTGTTGCTTTTAGTAGTTTTGAAATCAGGAAATGTTGAGTCTACATACTTTGCCCTTCTTTTTTAAAGATATTTTTGGCTATTCTAGCTTACTTGCAATCCGATGTGAATTTTTAATTTAGCTTGTCAATGTCTACAGTAAAGTCAGCTGCTATTTTGAAATGGATTGTGTTGAATCTGGAATATTACCATCTTAACAATATTAAGTCTTCTGATCCATTTTTTCTGTTTAAGTTTTGTCGACAATGTTTTATAGTCTTCAAAGTATAAGTTTTGTGCTTCTTTTGTGAAATATATTACTATGCTATTCTTTTTGATTAATTATAAATAAAATTTTATTTTATTTCTTTATTGATACAGTGTCTCACTCTGTCACCCAGGTTGGAGTGCAGTGGTGTAATCACAGCTCACTTCAGCCTTGACCTCTTGAGCTCAGGCTATCCGCCCTCCTCAGCCTCCTGAGTAGCCTGGATTAGTAGATATGTATCACCACGCATGGCTGGGTAATTTTTTTTGTAAGGTCAGGGTTTCACTATGTTGCCCAGGCTGGTACTGAAGTCCTGGACTAAAGCGACCCACCTACCTCCACCTCCCAAAGTGCTGGGACTACAGGCATGAGCCATTGCACCTGGCCGAAATTTTCTTAGTTTCATTTCAGATTGTTCACTGCAAGTGTAGAAAAACTTGGCCTACTGGTCCTATTTCCTACAAATTTGCTGAACTCATTTATTAGTCCCAACAGTTTTTTAGTGGATCCCATTGGATTTTCCATGTGTAAGATTATGTCATCTGTCTATAGACATAGTTTTGTGGGGTTTTTTTGCTTTCCCAATCTGGATAGTTTTTATTTCTTTTTCTTGCCCGATAGCCCTATTTAGAACTTGCAATACAACGTTAAGTGGAACTAGTGACAGTGGACATTTTTGTCTTGTTCCTGATCTTAGGGGAAAAGTATCTGGCCTTTCACCATTAAGTATAATGTTAGCTCTGCGGTTTTATCAGATTGAAGAAGTCCCTATCTAGTCCTAGTTTATCGAGTGTTTTTAAAATGTATTTTATTTTACTTTCAGAGATGGGGTTTCATTGTTGCCCAGGCTGGAGTTCAGTGGCATGATCATAGCTTACTGCAGCCTCAAACTCCTGGGCTCAGCAATCCTCCTGCCTTAGCCTCCTGAGTAGCTGTGACCACAGGAATGCACCACCACACCTCGCTAATATTTTATTTTTTGTAGAAATGAGGGTCTCGCTATGTTGTTCAGGCTGGAGATTGTTTTATTTTTTGACAAGCTTAATTTTATTATTATTTTCAATTATACTTTAAGTTCTGGGATACATGTGCAGAATGTGCAGGTTTGTTACATAGCTATACACGTGCCATGGTGGTTTGCTGTACCCATCAACCTGTTATCCACATTAGGTATTTCTCCTAATGCTATCCCTCCCCTAGCCCCCCACTCACTGATAAGTTTTAGTGTGTGATGTTCCCCTCCTTGGGTCCATATGTTCTCATTGTTCAGCTCCCACTTATGAGTGAGAACATGTGGTGTTTGGTTTCCTCTTCCTTTATTAGTTTGCTGAGAATGACGGTTTCCAGCTTCATCCATGTCCCTGCAGAGGACATGAACTCCTCCTTTTTTATGGCTGCATAGTATTCCACGGTGTATATGTGCCACCTTTTCTTTCATTGATGGGTATTTGGGTTGGTTCCAAGTCTTTGCTATTGTGAACAGTGCTGCAATAAACATATGTGTGCATGTGTCTTTATAGTAGAATGACTTATAATCCTTTGAGTATATACCCAATAATGGGATTGCTGGGTCAAGTGGTACTTCTGGTTCTAGATCCTTGAGAAATCACCCCACTGTCTTCTGCAATGGTTGAACTAACTTACACTCCCACCGACAGTATAAAAGCGTTTCTATTTCTCCACATCCTCTCCAGCATTTGTTGTTTCCTGACTTTCTAATGATCGCCTTTTGAACTGCTATGAGATGGTATTCTCATTGTGGTTTTGACATGCATTACTCTAATGACCAGTGATGATGAGCTTTTTTTCATGTTTATTGGCCACATAAATGTCTTTTTTTGAGAAGTGTCTGTTCATATTCTTCACCTATTTTTTGATGAGGTTGTTTTTTTCTTGGAGATTGTTTTATCATGAAAGGATGCTGGATTTTGTCAAATGATTTTCTGCAACTATTGAGATGATTCCATGATTTTTTTTTTTTTTTTTTGAGACAGTTTCTCTCTGTTGCCAGGCTGGAGTACAATGGCATGATCTCGGCTCACTGCAACCTCCACCTCCTAGGTTCAAGTGATTCTCCTGCTGAGGCAAGAAGAGATTCTCCTCCCAAGTAGCTGGGACTACAGGCACGTGCCACCATGCCCAGCTAATTTTTGTATTTTTAGTAGAGATGGGGTTTCACCATGTTGGCCAGGATGGTCTTGATCTCCTGACTTCATGATCTGCCTGCCTCGGCCTCCCAAAGTGCTGGGATTACAGGCATGAGCCACCATGCCTGGCCCATTTTGTTTTTTATTCTGTCAATATGGGGTATTACATTAATTAGTGTTCAGATGTTAAACTATTCTTGCATTCCTAATACAAATTCTACTCAGTTATGTCATACAATTCTTTTTATATGTTGCTGGATTCAGTTTGCTAGTATTTTGTTGACAACTTTTGCATTCATATTGATAAGAAATATTGGTCATAGTTTTCTTTTCTCGCAATGTGTTTGTCTAGTTTTAGTATCAGGGTAATACTGGTCTCAGAGTAAGTTGGGAAGCATTCTGTCCTCTTTTTGGAAAAGTTTGAAGAATTGATATTAATTCTTTAAATGTTTGGTAGAATTCTATGATGAGTTGTCTGGGACTGGGCGTTTGAGAGCAGTGTTTAAAATTACTAAATTCAATTTCTTCACTTGTTATATAGGACTATTCTGATTCCTATTTTTTCTTTAGTCAATTTTGGTAATTTGTATCTTTCTATGAATTTGTACATTTAATCTAATTTATTGACATGGAATTATACATCCTATTTCTTTACAATTTTGGAATTTTTTTATGTAAGGGCAGTAGTATCTTCACTCCTTCATTTCTGGTTCTAGTAATTTGAGTCTTCGCATTTAATTAGTAAATCTACCTAATGTTTGCCAATTTTGTTGATCTTTTCAAATAATAAAATTTTGGGTTCATTTATTTTCTCTATTTTAAAATTTTGTCATTAATTTCCAATCTAATCTTTATTATTTCCTTTCTTCTGCTTGCTTTCTGTTTAGTTTCCTCATGTTTTTCTAGTGTCTTAAAGTGGAAGGTTAGGTTGTTGATATGAGATCTTTCTTCTTGTCTAATATAGAGCAGTTTACAGCAATACATTTCCTTCTAAACAATGCTGTGTATCCCTTCTAAACAATGTTGTGTATCCATTTTATAAAAAAATATTTACTAATATCCTTTTGATTTCTTCCTTGACTCACTGGACCACATATTTGTGAGTTTCCCAAATCTTTCTGTTATTTAATTTTATTTCATGTGGTTGGAAAATATATTTCATATTATTTATGTCCTTTAAAATTTATTGAGGTTTCATTTACAACCCAGCTTATAGTCTGTCCTGGATATTTGTGTCTTTCTAGGGATTTGTACATTTGTACAAAAATTTTCAAAATTATAAAGGAATATAACGTATATATGCCAATAAATTAGATAGATGAAATGTACAAATTCATAGAATGACATAAATGTCATTCTCTATGACATTGAGAAGAATATATATTCTGCTGTTGCTGGGTGGAGTGCTTGATGTATGTCTGTTAAGTCTAGTTGGATTATAGCGTTGTTCAAATCTGTTTCCATGTTGATTTTCTGCCTAGTTGTTCTAACTATTATTGAAAATGAGGTTTGAAATATCCACCTATCATTATTAAATTGTCTCTTTCTCCATTAATTTCTGTCTGTTTTTGTTTCACGTATTTTGGTATTCTGCTTTTAGCTATATATATGTTTACAATTGGTATGTGTTGCAGATGGAGTCTTTTATAATTATTGAATGATCTTATCTCCAATAACATTTTTGTTTTAAAGTCTATATTGTCTGATATTGGTATGATCACTCCAGCTTTCTCGCATTGATGTTTATGTAATATATCTTCTTCTGTCCTTTTTTTTTTAAATCTAGTTCTATCTTTAAATCTAATGTTTCTCCTGTAGAATCTTAATTTTTAAATTAAATGACGGCCAGTAATCTTTGGATTTTTTTTTTTTTTTTTTAAAGAGATGGGGTTTTGTCATGTTGCCTAGGTTGGTCTCGAAATCTTAGGCTCAAGCAATCTACCCATATCAGCCTATAATCTTTGGATTTTGATTGTATTGTTTAATCCACTCACATTTAGTGTTATTTTTAATATAGTTGGGTTTACAACAACCATTTAACTATTTTCTATGTGTCTCATGTCTTTTGTCTTTCTTTATTCCTCTTCTGCTGCCCTTTTTTTTTTTTTTTTTTTTTTTTTTGGAATTAAGTGAATACTTTCTAAAGTAGCATTTCAATTTTTTTAGTAATTTTTTTTGAGACAGGGTCTTGCTCTGTCACCCAGGCTGGAGTGCAGTGGTGCAGTCATGGCTCACCGTAGCCTTGATCTCCTGGGCTTAAGCGATCCTCCCATTTCAGCCTCCCAAGGAGCTGGGACCACAGGTTTGTGCCACCACCACAGGCATGCACCCCCACACCCAACTAATTTTTAAATTCTTTGTAGAGACTAGGTCTCACTATGTTGTCCAGGCTGGTCTTGAATGCCTAGGCTCAAGCAATCCTCCTGCTTTGGCCTCCCAAAGTGCTGGGATTACAGGCATGAGTCACTACGCGTAGCCATTTTTTTTTTTTTTTTTTTTTTTACTATATATATATATATATTTTTTTATATTTTTATATATTTTTTATTTTTAAAGACAAGGTCTCACCATGTTGGTCAGGATGATCTCGAACTCCTGACTTTGTGATCTGCCCGCCTTGGCCTCCCAAAGTGCTGGGATTACAGGTGTGAACCACCATGTCCCACCTCTTTTTACTATATTTTTAAGGTTATTTCCTTGATGGTTGCTCTAGGGCTTCCCATATACAACTTATCAGCTTCAAATTTACACTAAATTTTCCTACTTTCATGATTTTTTCAAAAAGATAGGGAAATATTACTCTTACATAGCTACACTTTGTTTCCCCCCTTTTATGATAGCATGATTATATATATATTACATCTATACATTTTACAAATCCGACGATGTATTGTTAATTATTACTTTGTATATTTTTGTGTCTTTTAAGCTTAAGGAAGAATAGCAATTATATATTTATAGCTTTTGTCATATTAACCGTCTTATTTTTCACATCTAGTTTTCTTCTTCTTTTTTTTTGAGATGGAGTCTCACTCTAGGCTGGAGTACAGTGGTGCAATCACAGCTCACTGCAACCTCCACCTCCCAGGTTCAAGTGATTCTCCTGCCTCAGCCTCCTGAGTCACTGGGATTATAGGCACCCACCACCACGCCCAGCTAATTTTTGTATTTCTAGTAGAGATGGGGTTTCACCATGCTGGCCAGGCTGGTCTCAAACTCCTGACCTCAAGTGATCCACCTGCCTTGGCCTCCCAAAGTGCTGGAATTACAGGCATGAGCCACTGTGCCTGGCCTGTTTTTGTGTATTAAAAAGTCATCTGGGGCTGCGCTCGGTGGCTCACATCTGTAATCCCAACATTTTGGGAAACCACGGCATGCAGATTGCTTGAGCCCTGGAATCAGAAACCAGCCTGGGCAACATAGCAAGACCTTGTTTCTACAAAAAATACCAAAATTAACAGGGTATGGTGGTGCATGCCTGTGAAGTGGGATGATTACTTTAACCCAGGAGGTCAAGGCTGGCTAACATGGTAAAACACTGTCTCTACTGAAAATACAAAAATCAGCTGGGTGTGGTGGCACACACCTGTAATCCCAGCTACTCAGGAGGCTGAGGCAGGAAAATCACTTGAACCTGGGAGGTGGAGGTTGCAGTGAGCCAAGATCGCACCAGTGCACTCCATCCTGTGAGACACAGCGAGAATCCATCTCAAAAAAAAAAAAAAAAAAAAATCTAAACTACAAGAATAGATGAGGATGAAAATAAAAAAGGGAGGAAAAAGACATAGAAAACAAATACTAACAAAAATAAACCCAGAATAGCTATATTAATATTAGAAAAATGCAATCTTTATCAGTCACATCTAAACCATAAATGTAACTGTCAAGGGGTCTAGCTGCTTGCCACTTGTAGAAAGAAGTCATAATAACAAGAGTGAGGTCTGATGAAAAGAGAGTGAGATTTTATTATCCATGCTAGCAAGGAGAAGAGTAGGTGGAATCATTTCCAGAAATTTCTACTCTTCAATTGGTGGAGAGAATGCAGGGGTTTTTAAAGAGAGGGTGTGAAATGCAGAAGAGACAGGGGTCTAGGAGGTGTCTGAGGTGACTTGCTTCAGTGGCTTCTCTTAAATTATTGTTCAGTCTGGTGAAGGAACTGGCACCATTATGGGCCCAATCAGGTTACAAATTAACTGCAGTCCATCTTGCAGTCAGTTTCTAGCTAGGAGAGGGTTCAGGCCTTGAGTAATCTTCTGTAGAAGAGAAAATTCTGGAGGTGTCTGATCCATATCAGGATCCAGCCCTTGAAACTTCTTAAGAAATATATGACCAGATAAGCGAGTACAGTTTTTGCTTAACAAGCAGCTAGGTACATAAATGTACATAGGGCATGAGTATAAAATGGGGCGGTGGTGGGGGAAGGAGTGGAGGTCCACAGCACATTCCAATGCTGTATTTCAAGATGAAAAGAAACACATATGCAGTTTGTCTCAAAGTTATATCTTGAGATTGGAGAGAAAGGGGGAAAGAAAACAAAGTTTGAAAATGCAGTTTGGGCTGGGCATGGCGACTCATGCCTGTAATCCCAGCACTTTGGTAGGCTAAGGCAGGCAGATCATTTGAGCCTAGGAGTTCAAGACCAGCCTGGACAACATGGCAACACCCCACTTCCGCAAAAAAAAAAAAAAAAAAAAAAAATACATAGTAGTGCATGCCTATTGTCCCAGTTACCAGGGAGGCTGAGGTGGGAGGATCACCTGAGCCCGGAAAGTTGAGGCTGCAGTGGGCCATGATCATGCTATTTGACTCCAGCTCGGGCAGCAGAATGAGGCCCTGTCTCAAAATACGAAATGAAACAAAACAAAACAAACACAGTTTGAAACCAAGCTACATAAATATACAGAAAGGTTATGATAGAAAAAAATTTCATGCCAACACTAACAAAAATAAAAAGGGGGCTGGGTGTGGTGGCTCATGCCTGTAATCCCAGAACTTTGGGAGGCCAAGGAGGGTTGATCACCTGAGGTCAGGAGTTCAAGACCAGCCTGGCCAACATGGTAAAACCCTGTCTTTACTGAAAATACAAAAATTAGCCAGGCATGGTGATGGACGCCTGTAATCTCAGCTACTCAGGAGCCTGAGGAAGGAGAATCGCTTGAACTGAGGAAGCAGAGGTTGCAATGAGCCGAGATCACGCCACTGCACTCCAGCCTGGGGGACAGAGTGAGATTCCATCTCGAAAAATAAAATAAATAAAATAAAGTAAAATAAAATAGGCTGGGCATGGTGGCTCACACCTGTAATCCCAGCACTTTGGGAGGCTGAGGTGGGCAGATCATTTGAGGTCAGGAATTTGAGACCAGCCTGGCCAACATGGTGAAAACCCACCTCTACGAAAAATACAAAAAGTAGCCAGGGGTGATGGTGGGTGCCTGTAGTCCCAGCTACTAGGGAGGCTGAGGCAGGAGAATCACTTGAACACAGGAGGCGGAGGTTGCAGTGAGCTGAAATCACATCACTGCACTCCAGCCTGGGCAACACAGCGAGACTCCATCTCAAATAAAGTAAAATGGGTATAGTTATATTAATACCAAGCAAAATTATATTTAAAGCAAAAATCCTTACTAAGTTAGGGACAATTCATCAAATAAAAAGTTGAATTCACTAGGAATATATAATAAATCTAAAGTATTCATATAATTGCATGGTTTCAAAATGCATAAAATAAAAATGGAAACAATTTCACGGTACAATAAACCCTCTATTCCTCTAAAATGTCTAGAAAGACTGATTGAAGCAAGGAGGGAGAGCAAGAGGAAGGCTGAGGGGAGAGCAAGTGTGTACACCTAAATAACATCAGAAATTAAAAAGAGATTAATAATGAGGACTGATCCAAGATGGCCGATTAGGAGCAGCTGAGGATTGCAGCTCCCAGTGAAAGCGTGGAGGGTGAGTGGACGCCACATTCCCAGATGGATTTTTATTGCCCACAGACCAGGAGATTCCCAGGGGGAGGAGCCCCACGGGTCGCCAGC